>VYZW01014977.1:0-27541 GCA_013401315.1 Balaeniceps rex
CAAGTCCGTGCTTGGTGGGACTGGCGCAGCAAAAAGCCCATGCTAGCCATTAGGGCTTTTAGGAGATGGGAAGGACAGCGGTGATGAAACATCTCCCCATCAGCCTCTTAATCCAGGAGCGTGAGGAACTGGTGCCAGAAAAAACCTAAATTGCAAAAGAGTTGAAACAAAGGGATGGGTTGTATGGTGGAGGGAGATGGGTGCGTCCTCCCTGGGGAGGGAGCCACGCAGGGCTGGTCAGCGGGCCATGAGACGTGATGGGGAGGTGCGAAGGGATGCGCCTGCGCCACGTGGGGCGGTGGGAGGAGACGCGTGCGTGCCGTGGGGCAGGCGTGCGCTGTGGGTCCTCGTGCTGCCATTTGCTGCCCAACCTGCCACGGAAGCTACATGCCTGCAGGCCATGAGCTCCCGGCACATGCCCTGCCTTGCGGCCCGGCTGCCGTGCCATGGCAGCCCATGCTCCAGTGCAAGAGCCACCGTGGGGTGTCGGTATCTGGTCCATGGCCCAGTGCAGCCGCGGGGCTGGGAATGTCGGCGCCACAGTGACAGAGCCGGTACAGCCCTGAGGGTGTGGCAGCAGGGCGGTGACAGGGGTGTGGATGGATGCAGGCAGGCAGGCTGGGATGCCTGTGAACAGCATCACGCCAGCTTTGAATATTCACAGATCGGGCATAAAAAGGGCCAAGGGCTTGTAGGGGGGTCCCTTTCCCCTGCTGCTGTGATGCAAGTGCGGTGCAGCCACGTCCTCGGGTGTTTCACTGAGCCTGGGGGGATGGATACTTGGGTTTTTCCCTAATGCTGGTGCTCGGGTGAGTGCTGGATCTCGGAAGCTGGGGTTCATGGAACAACCCCTACGCCCTCCATTTTGGGGAGCAGGGGGGTGAGCTTCAACCCCAGTCTCCTGGCGAACCAGCCCTGGCAAAGCTGAGGGTGCAGCGCCTGGGTGGAGGTCCGGGGCAGAAGGACCGGCAGAGCATCGCCGGCACCCAGCAGAATCCGTCTGTGGGGACATGAGCACGGGATGCAGCCCCTCGCCGCATCCCTCCCACTCACCCCCAGCAAGAGAAAAAACAGTGCCATCCATGAAGTTTTAATTTATTTAAGGTTCAAAACCGACCATAAACGCAGCAACAAAACTTTACAATAGGAAATTACAAAAAACTTTACAAAAGGTCCTTACGAAAAGGACCCCAAAAGGCCCCCGGGGCCCCTCGCCCCGCCTGCTGGCCCAGTTCTACCTTTTGCACCCCTTCGGTGCGTCGCCGCAGACCACGGCCAGGGTGCCCACGAAAGTGACGTAGTCCTGGAAATTCACTTCCCCGTCTTTGTTATGGCCCAGGTCCAGTCCACGCCACGGCTGCGGGCAGCGCGGGGATGGAGGGGAGCTCAGCGAGCAGCTGGGAGCTGGTCCAGCCTTGGGGCAGGGAGCGGGGAGCTCCTGGGGCACCCCTCCTTCTCCACCCTGGGGGATGCTCTGCAGCCCTCTAGCTTGCCGTGGTGCCAGGAGGGGGCAAAGCCCCCAGGGTCTGGCTCCGAGCGGGCAGGGGGCTGCCCTGCATCCCCAGCATCACGCCATCCCGGAGCGTTGCAGCCACCGGTCCCAGCTGATGCAGGGTGACTCATGGGGCGCAGCCCAAACGTGGCTCCCGGCCGCTTCCGCACGCAGCCCCAGGGCTGGCAGAGGGGGCATCCTCGGGGGGAGCAAAGCCGGGGCTGGATGAAGCGAAGCCTTCGTGACACCTCTGCTCCCTGGTGCTTCTGGGAGCAGCCCCGAGCCCACTAATAAAGGTCTGGCTCCCAGCAGCATCCACATCTGGAAGGGGCATGCTGCACATCTGGAGCCCAGCTCGCGCGCCTGGGTTACCTGCAGCCATTCAGTGGGGGAAAAGGGTATCGGAGGGAGGAAACGGAGACTTACAGGCGTGAGCGGGACAGGCGCCGGTGCAGGAAAGGGAGGGCTGCGGCTGCTCGGCTTCTCGCATTTATAGCCGTAGGCTGAGTCCTCCCATGCTGGCGGTCCAGCAGGGCTGGCTGGGTGCACGGGGGAAGCCGCTCCTCGGCACGCCATAACCCCACCCTGAGCAGGAACGCAACTGAAACCCTGTTCCCCAAGGGTTCGCTCGGGGTGGGGAAGGGATAAGGGCTCTGGATGACTTCCCACCGCAGCAGGTCCTGCCCCACGGAGCAGCAGGTTGGGGGGGACAGATGCTGACCCTGTGTAAGCTTAGTAATTACGCCTAAAAAAAAGCTGTTCACCCATTGCCGTTATCCCTGGTCAGAGGTATTAATCCCTGCGAAAGCTCCTGCCTTGCCTTGCACGGCCACGAAGCGGTTATCAGGGCTGCAGGGCAGGGCGCTGCTGGGCAGAGCCCGCCGCTGACTCACGCTAACATGGCCGGCGGGTATCAGCCCCACGGGCTGCTTACAAGGGCTCAGGGAATGCGGAGCCCACGCTGCCGCAGGGCAAACTTCAGCTCGGACGCGCCCTTGCTCTCGCTCGTCTTCCGGTACCTGCAACGCACGCGTGGAAGGGAAACGGGGATCTTCCCCAACGTGGCGGCACCCCCGTCCCCGGGGCCAGAAACCCCCATTGCAAAGCATGCAGAGGACTTTGTTTAAAGCAACCTTTATTGAAAAAGTATCAGGAAGACAGTGGGAGGGTCGTGGGGGCAGGGATGCCGTCCAGGGCTGGTGCCCTGCGCTCACTTCTTGCGCGGCATCTTGTCGGGACAGTCCTGGAAGAAGTCGTTGCACATCATGGCCATGCAGGCCAGGAAGGTCACGTACTCTTGGAAGTCCACCTCGTTGTCACTGTTGCAGTCCAGGTTGTCCATGAGCTGCTGTAAGCTGGCATCGCTGGTTTGTCTCTGCCCAGGGGCAAAAGAGGGATTAGAACGGGGTTTTGCGTCAAGGGCCACATCCCCGAGTGCCAGCATCGCCCATGGGACGTGGCACCCCCTGCCCCACACTTACGCTGAAGCTGGGCAGCTCCTTCAAGAGCAGCTCCTTGAGCTCCTGCTTGCTGAGCTTGTACTTGTCCCCCTCCTTCCCCGAGTGCTTGTGGAAGGTGGAGACCATCACGGCCAGTGCCTGCTCCAGGGGAGACGCCATGGGGGATGACAGCAAGCCTGGAGGCACCAACAGCACAAGCAGGTGAGAGCAGAGTTCGGTGTTCCCAGAGACCCCCACGCCGGGGGGGCGACGGTCTCCCCCAGATCCCCAGACCACGCAGGCTGCTCCGGTGCCCCGCTCCCGGGCATGCACCAGGGTGCATCACCATTCCCTCCCTAATTTCACCCTCCTGCTAGCAGCCGGGCTGGGCATTGCCGTCTGGTACCGGTGCTGAGCAACCTCCAAAACAGCCGTGCCGGAGGGGGGAACGTGGGGGGCGGCAGCAGCCTTCTCCCGCCCGAGCCAGGCAGGGAAGGGGCACACACGCTTTTCCAGCCCGCAGAAGTGAAATCCAGCCCTCAATCTCGGCTCGCTGCAGCAGGAGCCTCAAGCTCAGCCCCAGGGGAAAAACCGCTGTAGGGGGACCCCACTGCAGGATGGATGGGGCAGCTGCGCCATCGGCAACATCTGGAGGGCCGGCGGGGCGAGGGGGAACGGAGCATCGTAGGAAAAAAAAACAACTCACCGACAGCTCAAACAAAACAGCCAAAGACGGGCAGGGCGGAAAAAGATCCAGCGTCAGGCCACGGCATTTATAGCCCCGCCTGGGACACCTCCCTCGCTACCCGGGTGGGAAGGCACCAACGCTGCTCCGGCGCCGGTCTGGACGTGGGCTGGCAAAGGAGGGGAGGAAACCCTGGGAGCAGCCCTGGCCCTCCCAAATCACCCTGCTCCTGCGCTGCCAGGGGGGCTGGTTTGGGGTAGAGTGAGCAAAGCGTGCCCCTGGGCCTGGACGGGGACCACCCGGCCAGGATAATCCCTAGGGACAAGGAATGAAGCGAGGGTGGCGGTGGGCACCTCGTCCCGCCGCTGCCAGCGAGGGCAGGCGATGCCCGTGCGGGGTGATGCCGCGCAGGACGCTTTTGGCAGCACCCCCGGGGGTGTCTGGGGCTGCACAAATGCAAGCGGGGTTTGTCCACGGCTTTGTTTTTGTGCTGGGCTTTGAGTTTGGGTGAGGTTGTTTTTTTTTTTTTTTCTGTTTTTAACTCGACTGCGAGCGCTTGCCGTTTCCTAACCGCGAGAGCAGCGCATCACAACGCCCCGTTGTGTAACGGAGCGCTATTTTGGTGACTGCGTGTCCCGGGCATGTGTCAGGGACCTGCGGGGGAAAGCCAGGAGCCAGCAGTTCACAACCCCCTGCCATCGGGCGAGCCAGCTGCTCGCCATGGTGCAAGGGCTGACAAATACCCCAAGTGCCCCGCGCCTGGCTGAGCCCCCTCGGGACAAAGGCACCCGCTGCTGTGGGGACCAGGGTGAGAAAAACAGGGAACGGAGACCCGCTGTCGGCTCGGGGTTGCTCCGATGCCCCGTGGGATGCGAAACCCCACCAAACGCCGCACGGCGTCCCCACAGGTCGGGGGTTTCTTTAAGGACCGTTTTGACAAAAGAAACCCCCAAGCCTGAACCGCGTCTCCCTGTTAGCAAGCGCAAACTGGTGTAAATTACTGGGAGGGGGCAGAAGCTCCCGGGGGCTCTTTATAAAGACGCTGGGAAGGGGCAGAGCAAAGTTTGGAGATGCTGGGGAGATGCTGGAAGGACTTGGGGGCTCGGGGAGGACTTGGGAGCTCGGGGACAGGGTCTGCTCTGCCGTGCAATGACGCAGAGGCTTTGTAAGGGCTTTTTTGGATCTGGAGTGGATTCGGGTCTGCTGGGGAAAGCTGGAGAGCAGCTGCAGCACCGTCTGCAAACCAGCCCGGACCTGCCCGGAGCTGCTGCAGCTATGGGGAGGTAGAGGCGGAGGCAGGGGCAAGCCCTGTGCTTCCCAGCCAGTATCACCAGCTGGGGTGCTCAGGAAAGTGCCGCTTGTCTGCAGCCCCACAGCTCCGTGGCAAACGTGGAGGGGTCGGGTTGACCTCCTCCAGTGCGGTCCCCAGCGTGGGCCCATCCATTTCCCAAGGGGGCCAAGGGTCTCCTCCAGCTGCTCAGAAACAGCTCTTCTCTGCGGGAACGGGGGACACGCTCTGGCTTTCGTGCTTTGCACGGAGCTGGCATCTTGCTGTCTGGTTCCTCCAGACCAGTTTCTCTCCCCAAACCCAACGCATTGCCCAGGGCAGCTCATGCCGACCTACGAGCCAGGCTGGGCTCCGGGAAGCTCGCACGCTTTGAGCTAAACGTGCACTGAACCTCTCCCCAGGCCAGCAAGGACGGTCCGGGGGGGACGTCCAAGTATGTTGCTCAGAGGCAGCGCTGAGCTGTTTTGCTCAGGCTTTTCCAAAAAATGCCTCCCGGGGCTGAGTCACGCTGTGGAAAATCCCACAGAGCTGGAGGAAGGCGTGAGTCACCCGGCCGCCCGCGAACCCACGGTGCACGAAACCCCGCCGATGCGCACCGAGGCTTTGGAAAAGCTTTTATTGAAAGACCCGGGGCGACGCTTTGGGCAGCGGGGGTCACTTCTTGCGGGGCTGCTTGGGGGGGCCGTCCTTGAAGAATTCGTTGAAGCCCATGGTGACGCAGGCCAGGAAGCAGACGTACTCCTTAAAGTCCACTTCGCTGTCCTTGTCGTGGTCCAGGTCGTTCGTGAGCCTCTTGAACTCCGCCTCATCCATTTGTTTCTGCGAGGGGGGAGAGCACAGCGGGGGCGAGCAGCGTCAGGGTGCACGGATGAGCGAGGTGCTTCCCCACCCGGCCCCGCTGCTTGCAAGGAAGGGTGTAAAAAGCCTGGGCTTCCCTCCCCCTGCCTTGTGGGAGGGTTTTCTCTGCCTTTGGAAGGAGGTGGCCTTTAGAAATCGCAGGTGGCTTAGCTGTGACCTCTGGCGCGCTGGCGCGGCTACAGCAAATGTGCCTCTCTCTCGTGAAAAAGTTTATCTGAACAATTTCTCCTCCCTCCTCCCAGTTGAACCCGCAAGCCAGAAGGGGAAGCGAGGGTTAAAAAAGGATAAAAAAAAAAAAATTGAGACCGGAGCATGGTTTTCTTTGCCAATCAAAATATTTCTGTGGGTATAAGAAAGCCAAGTTTCCTTTCGGTCTGAGCATGCTCCAGCTCGGGTCCTCCTGGCCTCATCCCTCCTCCTCCCCAGGGCTTGGCCTAGGGCACGAGGCCTCAGCGTCCTCACGTGGGCTGCATCCGCGGCACGTGCTTTGGGGAAATTCAGAGACCACCTCAGCTCACCCCGGTTTGCACCGTGCTATGCGGAAAGACCCGAGGCTGGTTTGCTCCTGCCCCTACGACACCTCCCGCCCGCGCCCGGGCACCTCGGAGGGAGGCACAGGGTTGTGCCCCCACGGCCACTTACGCTCCCGAAGACGGGCAGCTCCCTGTTCAGCAGCTCCTTGAACTCCGCCTTGCTGAGTTTGTACTTGTCCCCCTCCTTCCCCGAGTACTTGTGGAAGGTGGTGACCATCACGGCCAGCGCCTGCTCCAGGGGAGACGCCATTGCCAGCCTCCTGCACACCTGGGGGGCAGAGCACCGGGGACGGGGTCAGGGCAGGCTCGGGGCAGCAACAAGGGGTCCGTCCCCCCCACCCTGCCCGAATCGGTCTGCGATGCTGCAGAGGGGCGGCTGCGACCCCAGTGCCGCCAGGGGAGGCGTTTCGGGGTGCAGCGACTGCTGGGTGAATTGCAGCTGGAGAGCAAAGCCGCACAACGAGCGATGCTCGAGGAAGGGGAGCAGAGACTCACCGGGGTCAGCACAGATCAGGAGCAGCGAGGAGCCGGGGTGCTGCCGCCGGAGCGCGGTGGGCATTTATAGCCCGGCCAGGGTGGCACTGCCCAGCGCGCCCCGTGCAGCCCCCCTGCCTGCAGGCTTTCCCAGCAGCTCCACGCAGGCGGTTTCGCCCACGCCTCATTTTTGCCTAACGAGCTGTGTGATCCCATTAGCAGGAGGTGGGTGGCTTTGGGTGCTGCTGGGAGGAGCTGCCAGCCCTAACTGACCGGGGGACCAAGGCCACGAGTCAAGGGATGGGCGCAAGGACTGGGGAGGGCTGGGGCATCCCTTGGGGCTCCCCGGAGAAAGCTGGTCACCGGCCCATGTGCCCCCCTAAGCCGTCGCTGTACTGTCCCCCACGCCGCCAGCTTTCTGGGTGGCCCCAGTCTCCCCAGGAGGGACGGCCCCGAGCCAGTGACCCCAACGCAAACGAACAGGCTCCGCAGCAGGGCTGGGGAGGGGACAGTGGTTTCATTCGAGCTGGGTCTCGATGCTGGCTGGCGGGGCCATGAGCCTTAGCGCAGAAGTCATTGCAGAACGTGCTGAGGCAGCCCAGGAGGGCCACGTGCTCCTTGAAGCCCATCATGTTGTCCTTGTCCTCCAGGTCCTTCAGCAGCAGCCAGAAGCCGCGCTCACCCAGTTGTTCCCGGCACAGAGCATCAGCGGGGTCAAGGACGGCGCTCGCCAGCCGCAGCTCAGGTAGGCACCGACCGCAACGGGTGGTTTCAGCAGATGGGGGGAACCTGTTTCAGCGAGGACCGAGCCCTTTCCTTACCCCCACATCTTCCCCAGGGGTGGGGAGAGCCGTGAGGATGCTGGTGGGGCTCGGTCCCGGGTGTCCTCACGCTCACCCATGAAGCTGGGCAGCTCCTTCAGCTTGCCCTTGCTCAGCTGGTGCTTGTCACCTTCCTTGCCCGAGCACTCGTGGGAGGTGGCAATGCTGGAGGCCAGGGCTTGTGCCAGGCTGGTGGCCATCCTGGCAGGGGGCTGCTCCCAGGGGAGCGGCGGCACCGGGAAGGCTTTTCCCTGCAAGCCCCCAGTTACGTTTGCATTGCCACTCATCCGCAAGAGCCCGTTTGGTTTGGAGGAGGGAACCAGGGTAAATCCTCGCCTGGTGAAACCCAAGGTGACCTGGCCTTGAGCGTCTCGAAGACGGACATTTGAGTCTTCGGTGATTGCAGAGAAAACACATCTTCCGTCTCCCAGAGATGTGGTGGCTGGAGAGGACGGTGGGGGAACATATTTGGGGCATTTTCTCAAATCTTGCAAATCTTGCGCCACGTGGAACCTGGGGGATGATGCGCCGCCAGGGCTGGGTTAGCAGCTGGCGCGGGGTCCCCGGAGCTGATCCCACCGGGGACACGAGGACAGGAGCGTGGGTTTGAGCTCCCTAAACTGGGGCCAGCTGCAGAGCCTGGCAGCCCCATCCCTGTCCCACGGCCCTGCGCAGTCCCTCTCTCCCCGCCCGCCGTATGGTGCCACGCGTCGTGCCCCGGGGCTTTCCAGGAGCACCCAGGGGTGCAGCTGCTGAGCACACGGGCGCACAAACCACCCCCTGCCCACGCGGATGTCTGTGCAACGACCCCTCCGACACACCGGTCCCCTGCACACCGGTGCACCCCCCGGGGTCCCCACGCACCCGCGTTTGCTTGAAGCAGCTCCAGGGTGGGAGATAAGGTGACCAGCGTGGGCATGGGGGCTGCGACTGCTCAGAGCCCCCGCCCGGACGCCTGGGTCCTGCGGGGAAGAGTGTACAAGGGGGGGGACATCCTGAATTGTTTCCGTGTGCTGGGTCCGATCTGCATCTAGAAATGAGATGGGGGGGGCTGGTTGCCCCTCACCCTGAGGATCCCTTCTGGAGAGACCCTGAGAGTCTACCCCAGATCCCGCCGGATCGCTGGGATCCCATGTGAGCAGCCGGGTCTAGCGCCCAGCCGAGCCCCGCTCACCCCATAAAACGTGGTGTGAGTCACGAGCCCTGCCCTCGCCCGCAAGGGATTCCTTCACCGTGACTCAGCCACAGCCCTGCCCAGCTGCGCCGTCTCCCACGGAGGCACCCATGGTTTGCCCGGGACCCCCGGCGCTGCAGGGCAGGGGGAAGGTGGGCTACACGGGCAGGGGCACAGGCAGGAGCCAGCGATGGCCCCGCGTCGGGGAGGGGAGCAGTAGGGTCAGTGCCGGGGGCTGGCTGGAAGGCGATGGGGGTCCCGGCTCCAAGGCGCTGGCACCCCCCTGCCGTGGGAGTGGGGGCTGCAGGGGGGGCCACCGCCATGCGTGCAGGCCCGGGGCCAAGTCCCCTCCCAGTGGAAAATCCCCAGCAGGCACCGGGGCTGCCGGCTCGGGCTCCCTGCCAGCACCGTGGGCGTCACTGGGCGCCACGAGCCAGGCTGCAGCGCGCTCCCTGCCGAGCACCGCCGGCCTGGGGTGTCCCGGCACACGCGGGGCCGCAGCGGCTTCCTCCATCCCCATCCCAGGTGGGGGGGCATGCAGTGCGCCGAGGTGCAGCACGGGAATTGGGATCCCCAAGACGCCCCGGGGTTGGGGCGGCCATGCCCTTGCCGTGCACAGATGTGGAGCTGCGGCCCCAGGCTGCTCAGGACCCCGCGTGGGAATGTGGAGAGGGTCCCCTGGGACAGGTAGCAGCAGCATCTGCTCCCTTTGCCCCAGGCAGCGGCTTGGGGTGCTGCGGGGCCGGTGGGGTGCCGGGAGGCCACAGTGTCTGCTGACACCTCGTGGTGGCTCGATCAGCCCGAGGGAGCCCATCCCTGCCAGGCGGGAAGGCTGGGACGGGCGTTATCGCCAGCCCAGGGCGTTATCGCCAGCCCAGCGCACGCCATGACTGCGTGGGTGCTGGGGGACAGGGCAGACCCCCTCCCTCGGCCCCCATGTTCATCCCCTCGGTGCACGCACGCTGCGGGACAGCCCCCGGGAAGGCAGAGCCTCAGCGTCACCCGTTGCTCCTCCAAACTTTATTGCTGCAATAAATAATCCCGGTAGTGTTGCCCGGACGGGACCGCGCCGCTCCCCGAGCCCAAAGGACCAGAGCACCAGGCAGCGCAGGCAGGGCAGACCCTTCACCAGCTTGGGCAGAGGGAAAGGCACCCTTTTCCCAAGAAGACCCCCAACTTCGAGGGGGATCTCCAAGGGGAGAGGGAATCCCGGTCGTGATGGGGTTTCTGCCAGCGGGGCCATGCCCCAGAGGTCTGAGAACAGACAGAATTCATGTCCTAGATGAGGGGAAGCCTCTCCCTTTGCTTCTTGCCCAGCAGCCCACCGAGGACAGGGCTTGCGGACGAGGTTGAGGGCAAGGATGTCATGGCGTGGGGCAAAGAGGAGCCCCCCGAGGCTGCGATGGCCTCACACCCCCCCGGCTCCCACCCACAGGGTCTTCCCACCCCGATCGCACCCTGGCATGGCTCAGTCCGCAAAGCTGTGGGAGGCTGGGGTGCCCCGGGGCAAGCTGGGGCTCGGGGTGGGGCTCGGCAGCGGGAGAGGCGAGAAGCGGGGAGCCGTGGAGAAGCAGGGGCTGAGCCCGGGGGGCTGAGCCCAGGGAGGGTCCGGATGCAGCCGGCTACTTGGTGTGCTTGATGCTCTGCTCCTGCTGGCGGATGATCTGGGCGATGGGGCTGGCGATGCCGCCTATCAAGGTCCAGTACTCCTCGAAGCTGATGCGCCCGTCCTTGTTCTCGTCCAGGTCGCAGATGAGCTTGTCAGCCGCTCGACGGTTCCCGGTGTCCTGGGGGAGAGAGCGGAGCCACTCGCACCAGGGCAGCGGGGAAAGCGGGGTGCAGGGTCGGGGGGAGCCCGTGCAAGCAGGAGGAGCCGGTCCCCTTGCCCCGCGCGCCCCGGCCTCACCGTCAGCATGTGGTTGAGCTCGCAGCTCAGCATCTTGCGGAAACCCTTCTTGCTGATGCGCTGCGGTTTCTTGCAGCAGCAGTGGTGGTGGCTCGAGTACTTGTCAAAGTTGTTCACCAGCACCTGCACAGCCCATTCCAGCTCCGAGCATTCCGCCATCGCTGCTTGCGGTCACCTGCGGGGATGGGGGTCAGGGACGGGGGCCATGGGACCTTCCGTGTGCCCGCGCTGGAGGACAGGGGATGGAAGGGCAGGCAGCGTGCCGCCGAAGACCACGGTGCCATCACTCAGGGCACGCGTGGCGGTCTCCGCTGCAACCAGCCCTGGGGTCACCACGAGCCCCCGGGCAGGCAAAAAGCAGCCTCCATGGAAAGGCAAAAATCCAGCAGTACCGATGTGCAGGGTGCTCCTACAGGAACACCCCAAAAATCCTCCATGCCACCTGCCCCGGCTCCGGTGCAGCACCCGCCCCACGCCAGCCGCCCCACCTGCCCCCCGGGGCGTCCGCCCCCGCGTGTGGGATGGGGTGGCAATTATGGTGCTGGGACCGCAGGGCTCCGCAGCACCAGGGCCGCGGCTGCTGGTTCCCAGGGCTCATTAGGGAGGAATGGGGCTGGGAGCCGCGCGGCGGCGGCAGTGGCGGCGGGACAAGGGCAGGAATTACCGGCCAGCCCTCCTCTTGCTTCACAGCTCTGGCAACAACCCGGCGGGGCAGGTCTGGACCTGCCCAAGCCCCCCGCGAGCCCAGCTAAGGGCATCCCCCATACCCCAGGGTCCAATCCTGCCTGCCTGCTCGATGTCCAGGGCCTCCCTCCTCTCTCCACGGTCCCGAGGCTGCCCCAAGCCAGGAAGCTCCTTCCCATGCATGGACCCAACAGGATGGTCCCTGTCACGGGGCCCAGCGTCCACATCCCGGGCAGGATGCAGGCAGGGTCGGAAACCGCGTCACTTTGTCCGGCCTTGGCTCTTTCCTGCCCCGTCGGTGGCAGGGCGCGGGGCGAGCTGGGGCGCATTGCTCCCTGCCGTTTCACTGGAGCCACGCTGATTTACACCAGCCTGGGGTGCAACGCCGGCCATCGCGACAGCGGTGGCCGCATGGGTCTTGGAGGAAGCCAACAGGGCGGCATGCGTGGAGCCCAGACGAGTGGCCCAGCACCGTGCCCCGCTCTGGAGGCACCATCCAGGAGGGCGTCTGCAGCCCAGCTCCTCCCGGGAGCTGGCAGGACCTGCCCGGTGCCCCGAACTCAGCTCACATCCCCTCTCTCTTTGCACTGATCCTCCCCAATTCAGCCCCAGGCCGAGGACATCGGCACATCAGGGCGGTGGTAAGAGACACGAGGCTCAGTCTCGGGCTCCTGCACTCTCGCGCTCGTCCCTGCATGTCTTGGCATGGCCGCGTCCCCTCCCAAGCCGTCCTTGTCCCCGTGGGAGCCTTCGCTGTGCCACGGTGCCGCAGCCCAGGGCCACCCCATCCCGGGACCGGGGACCGTCCCCGGCTTGCAGGATGCTGGGCACCAGGGTGGCTTTTGAACAGTCCCAGCGCTGGCAGGGGGTCTGGGTCCTGCCGCGAGCTGTGGTGCCTGGCACGGCTCCACGAGAGCCGCTCACCGGAGACCACCGGCTCCGGCCCTTTCTAGTCCTGGGCCATTAATTGCCAAAAAATGGTAATCGGCAGCACCTGGGCAAAAGCACCCACTGCACACCCACGCCCTGCACCCGCTGGGGTCTCCACATGCAGACCCCACGCCAGTGTCGCAGGTCCCCCACCACCAGCTCCCAGCCCATCCTCAGGGCATCATGGCTGCTGCTTCGACGCTGACTCACAGCACCAGCCCATCCGCGACAGCGCAGCCCGCATGGCCCCACCGGCACCAACACCCCAGCCCCACTACTTGCCCCCAGGACCAGCCGGGGGCATGGGGACAGTGTCACCGCAGTGGGACGCGGGGATGCCGGCACAGCTGCAGCAAGGCTGGGCGCCGGGTCGATGGGCAGGATGGGGCTCGCTGGGTGCTCCGCTCCTGCCACCACGGTCCCCCTTCTTCTTCCACCTCTCCTTCCCCGCGCACCCAGAGCCAGGACCCAGCCAGGCACAGAGCCGGCGCTCCCTGCCCACGGCCCCGGCGTCGCCGCGGGCAAAGCAGGGGGGAAATGCCCCTTTTCCAGGGGCCAGGCCCCACTGGCAGCCCCACGTGCCCGGCTCTCCATGGGCAGCAGAGGTCGATGGATGCTGCTGAGCCCTGTGCCGGACCACCCGTCCCCCAGGCTGGGTCCCCCCGGTGCTCCCCACGCATCCGGCGGGCGCCCTCCGCCCTGGGCCCGCGCGCGCGGTGCTGCCGAAGGGCTCAGGGGATTTCCACCGCCCAACCTGCAGCGTCACGTCCCAGGGCTGTTCCTGGCTGAATCTTCACCCCAAGGGTCTCGGCAGCGGCTTTCCCGTCCCTGGCTCGGAGCCTCACCTGGCTCCGTCCGGGCGTCCTGCTATGTCCGTCCGTCTGTCGCTGATTTGGCGGCACAGGCAGTGGGAGCTGATGACGCTCTCTCTCTCCTCACTTTGCACCCATACCGCTGGGCCCAGTCGGGCTTTTAAAGAGGCTCCCGCCCCTCCCTGACGTTCCCAGGGCGTTCCCGGGCTGGGGCTTACCTGGGAAATGGCTCCCTGCGATTGCAACACCCAGACGGGTCGGCGTGAGCAGGGACCTGCGGCGGGCTCCAGCTCCCCGCCGGGGGCTGCTCTGCACGCGGCGGTGGCCGTGGGGTGATGGCAGGCATTTGGAGACCACCCCAAAAGACCCCACCACCTGGACGGGGGTGGTGGGCTCCCGGCGGTGGTGGTTTACCAGGCACGGTGCAACCCCAGGGTTTGCAAACCTGCCGCCGTCCAGCCACGCGCCCACCGAAAGGCCGGCTGCTCCGTCCCGCAGCGCATCCCTGCTGCCCACCCTGCTCCAAACCACCCCGCGCACCCACCGCCAGCGAGGCCGGCCGATCGGGTCCGCTGTGGCACGGGAGCGGCCCAGCAAGGTGGGGGACATTGTTTATTTGAACCAAAACCACTCGTTCTCAAGGGCGAAAGGGGCTGGCGGGGGTCTCTGGGGCCCTGGAAGCGCAAACACCGGCTCCAGGCAGGACCGTACCCAGCTCTCAGCTGTCTCTAGATGCGCTGGGACAGATAAGGCTCTTCTCAGCTGGTAGCCGTGCTTGTAAAGTCCCATCCGTAATTAATTGTCCCGGCAAATTGTACCCCTGTACGTCTACCAGAGCAATGGCGCGGCGATCTGATGCCACGATTAGATACGGGCGCTATCGGGAGCTGCATGTTTAAGGATGCAAAGTAGGAGGTGATGTATTAGAGGCAGCAGCCACCTGCACAGAGGAGCTTTGGGACTCCCAGCCTGGAAAAAATTACGTGTGTCATCCCGGCTCTCCGCTGGCCTCTTCCTAATCTCGGTTGGGAGGAAGCAAACCCATTCTCGGCCGAGATGCTCCGGTGTCGTTGATGCAACATCCCAGGAGGGTGGGAATCCCTCCCTGACCCTGCAGGCAAACAGCTCACCTCTGAATCACCGGCTTTCATTACTCTCCTGTGCCTGGCAGATGTCACAACCACATCCAGGCCCTTATTTTTACAAGGCATCCAGGGCGTGTGCGTGTGCTCGGAGCAGCCACGTACCACCTGAACCCATCACGAGACAGTTCCCAGGCGTTTCGATCACCTGGATGAGGTTGGGCTCTCCCCTGCTCCCCACCAGCTCCGGCTCTGAAGGGTCAGGAGCCGTCTGGCTTCTCCCGGCCAAGCTCTGCCCCGTGGGACCCTTTGCAGAGGGGGGACGCTGAGCCCTGGCTTTGGGGGGCTTTGGTGACCACCGTGATGGGCACCCCGGAGCCACCGCTCCTGCACGCAGTGGCCACCCCAGCAAGGACGAATGCGTTTCTCGGCGTTCCACCAGCGCGGTGCCGTGCCCGCGTGGTCGGCGCTGACTCACCGAGGGGCGCCGGCACGGGCTGAGCTGTTCCTACCACGTCCGAGGGCTTCCCAGAGACAACAGATACTTATCGAGGATGGCTCACGTCGCAGGAATTGCCGTCCTCCCGACAGCGCACCATCACGCCAAACCAGAAATAGGACCCAGGAATCCCCGCTCCCACGGCACATTCCCAGCCTGGTGCTGGGAAGAGGATCCAGGATCCCCGGCTCGCCGTTCCCCCACCGTCACCCCAACTATTTGACACATTTCCTGTCTCTAATTAAATGCACACCACACCTTTCTGCTTAATTTCCATGTATTTATTTCCAAGGCAGGGACAATAAATAGTCATTGTCATTGTGAAATCCATCCCAAGGTGAGAGGAGACAGAGGGTGGCCTGTGGCCGAGCCGCGGTGTCGGTGCTGCCGCGCCGGCCGCCGACCCGGGAGGACCTGCTACCCCCGGCCTCAGGTTTCATCACATTTCTCTGGGGTTTGGTTTGGGTTTGTTCATCTTTCCCCGCCCCCCCCAGCACAGATCCTCGCGAGGTGACGCAGGTGCGTCTCCCTTTTTTGGGATCCCTGTCCCCATCGCGCCTCTGGGGCTGCTCACAGGCTCCGCCGGGACACGGAGCTCAGCGGGAACGCCCCGGACGGCAGAGGGAAGGTGGGATACCCAGGCTCAGCGCGTGCCCCGCGCCCTCGCGAGCCCATTTCCTCACCCTCCGTGCACTCAGTGCCTGAGCGAACTGCTCCGTCCCGGCGAGGCACCGCTCTGTGGCATTGACTGTTTTCTAATTTGCTGTCATTACACAGAAATCCCCTGCTCTGCCGGCACGGGTGGGCTCTTGCTGCTGACCCGGCAGCTCCCGGGTCTTTCTGAGCCCAGGATTTTGGGGTCTCCCCTGAGCTCCCTCCAGCCTGGTGTGGAGCCACGTGCCCAAAGCCCTCGGGGTGCCTGGTCTGGAGACACGGCCCCGGCTCTGCTTGTGGGGGCCCTGCGATGGGGACCGCCAGGCACGAGCCACCCTGGCAACGGGGCATGTGCACAGCACCGTGCACAGCACCATGCACACCCTCAGCACCGTGCACAGCACCGTGCACACCTGCAGCACCATGCACACCCTCAGCACCATGCACAGCACCATGCACACCCTCAGCACCATGCACACCATCAGCACCGTGCACACCCACAGCACTGTGCACAGCACCATGCACACCCTCAGCACCATGCACACCATCAGCACCGTGCACACCCACAGCACTGTGCACAGCACCATGCACACCCTCAGCACCATGCACACCATCAGCACCGTGCACACCCTCAGCCCCATGCACACCATCAGCCCTGTGCACACCATCAGCACCATGCACGCCCTCAGCACCATGCACACCATCAGCACCGTGCACACCCTCAGCCCCGTGCACACCATCAGCACCGCGCACACCCTCAGCACCATGCACACCCGCAGCACCGTGCACACACTCAGCACCACGCACACGCTCAGCACCGTGCACACCCACAGTACCCACGCACACCCACGGCACCGTGCACACCCACAGTGCCCACGCACACCCGCAGCACCATGGCCATCACAGCGCCGCGCACAACCACAGTGCTCGTGCACACCCGCAGCACCCTGCACACTGCAGCGTCCCGTGCACATGTGCAGCCCCGTGCGCACCCGCAGCACCCTGCAGCGTCCCATGCACACGTGCAGTCCCGTGCGCACCCGCAGCACCGTGCACACTTGCAGCGTCCCGTGCGTGTCCGCAGCGTCCCTTGCACCCTCGTGCTCTGCACTGGGGCCAGCGGGGCTGCGCAACCCAGCAGCGAGTGATGCTCAGAGCCGTGATCGCTGCAGCCCCATCCCTCCCTGCTCCCCATTTTCCCCCTCCCACGAAGGACAAATAAGGTCACCCCGTCCTGGCTGGGTTTTTTTCCAATGTTTTCCTTTATTAATTTATACAAAAATGGTTGCAAGCTGATAACAACCCGCCACCGTCCCAGCCCCGAGCCCAGCCACCACCCGGGGGCCAGCATCCCTGGAGAGGGGCAGGCAGGGGAGCACCACGCGGGTGGCACGCCCTGGCAGAGCACCCCAAAATCTGGGCAAGCGCAGGGCACCGCAGTCCCTGCACGGGGGGAAGAGCGGAGAATACACCCAGGCCACGAACGGCAACGTCGGGGCCGGCCCGGAGCCCAGGATGCCCCCAAAGGTGCTCAAAGCCCGAGGCAGAGCGGTGGCAAAGGGGCTCCCGTCGGGTGGCAGGGCATGGGGCCGGAGGGACGAGCCCACACACCCAAGGGGTTTTGGGGGGAAAGGAGCCGAGTCCCTCTCACTGCGATGCTCCGGGGCTGGGGGACCTGCAACCGGAGGGTTTTCAGGGCTGGAGGTGGGACAGCCCTGGGGGTACAGGCTCTGGAGCAAAGGACGGAGAAAGGCGGCTCCAGAGCCAGGGCCGGGAACCCCCTTGCCACCTCCCTCCCGCCGCAGCAGGGGCCAGAGCTGGGGATGGGAAGGGAGGTTTCCTGACGGGAAGGGAGGCTTCCTGATGGGAAGGAGAGACGAGAGAGGGCAGGGATGGAGCCAGGGAGTGGGATCCCTCCGCCCCGGCTGGGGACGCGGGGAGGACACGAGCCCCGGCAGGAGCGACGCTGCGTTTTCCCAGGCGCATCCCACCGGGACCAGCAACCTCTCGCGCTTCTCGGTGCAGAGCCTGAGGCCTCGGGCGCCTTCCCGTCCCCCGCCACCCTCTACTTCTTCCGGCAGCCCTTGGCCGCATCCCCCATCATGTCCCAGTACTCTCCGAACTCCAGCTTGGCCTCGTCGGGGTCTCCCATGCATTCGATCTTCTCATCCAGCGGTCCAATGCACTGCAGCGGGGGCAGAAAAAGCGTCAGGGTGATGGGGCTGCGGGGTCCCGCAGGCAGCCCCTGCCCACCCCAGCTCCCCCCTGCCCACCCCCGGGCTCTGCCCTCACCTTCCCCAGGTGGGGCAGCTTCTGCACCACCAGCTCCTGCATCTCGTTGGGCGTCAGGTACTCCTTCTGGCCCTTCACCGCGTAGCAATGGAACTGGTTGATGACGGTCTCGATGGCCCGCTCCACGTCAGTGAGCTCCTGGCAGTCCTGCGCGGGGGGAGAGAGGGTCAGCACCGGCGGGATGCCTCCCCGGCCGGATGGGACGTCCCCCAGGTGGGCAGGACGAGCCCCCGGGTAGATGGGGACACCCCCTGAGCAGATGTGCCAGTGCTCTCTGCAGGTGTTCAACCCCTCCACAACGATCATACCAACATGATACCCCTCCGTACAGATGTGAGACCCCCTCTACAGATGTGAGACCTCACAGTACAGCTGTGAGACCCCCATACAGATGCAAGACCCCTCCATACCGATGTAAGACCCCTCCATACAGCTGTGAGACCCCACCGTACAGATGTGAGACCCCAGCGTACAGATGTTGCTCCACTCCATACAGCTGTGAGACCCCAGCGTACAGATGTTGCACCCCTCCACACAGGCTCTGCACAGCTGCCATACCCCCTCCACCTCGGCGTGACACCCCTCTCTGCAGGCATGTCACCCCCCATCTCTGCTTGCCCGGGCTTCTCCTTGCCCGGGGCCAGCGAGGCTCAGCCACCCCGGCGTCTCCGGGCGCTACACCCACGGCGCGCGGGGGCCGCCGCGGCCGTCCGGACTGGTTCTTCCTCTCCTTTGCACAAGCGGCGGATGGCGGCATGAGTCAGTGCCCAGGACGACTTGGGCGCCTGCCGGGACGGGGCTTGGCGGCGGTGGGAGCCCCTCTCCCTCCCCGTCGGGGCTGCAGACCCCTTCCCCGGCGGGGTGGGGGACAGAGCCTGGCCCGACCCACGCACCCGGCTCCCCGGCCGCTGGTGCTAATTAGCCAAAGCTGCGTTTGAAGGGAAACGATGGTGATTCACTCAGCATCTGTGGTTTCCCCTTGAAACACCATTAAACCACATCAGGCGATGCCCATTAGGAAGAACCCAGCAATCTTCAGAGCCTCGGCCCGGCGCCCTGGCTCAGCCGGCGCGGGCCAAATCCTCCACAGGTGCAAAGGGGCGCGGGGTGGGCACCTCCCGTTTGAAAGCCGAGGAAAACAGGAGACTTTCTGCTGTCGGGCATCCTTGGAGAGGTCGCAAGGAGCGAGCGCAGCTCCCGAAGGTGAGTCCACGGGAGCTGGAGAAAGCTCCTGGTTCCCTGAGCTTTCAAGCGGCTCCAAGTCTGCAGCACCGGGTTCCCCCTGCCCGGCGCCGGGGCAGTGTCGCCGAACCCCGAAACAGCCCCCCGGCTCCTCCGCTGGAGTCTGGCTCCAGGATGGGGCTGGCCCAGCCTCACTGCTCTGAGTCACCCCGTGCCCAGGGCTGCGCTCCGAGGGATGGGGCTGAGCGGGGTCACCCCTGCGCCCCGCACCCCGCCGGGGGTCCCGGCCCTCCCGGTGCCGCGGCGTCGCTCGTGGACCTTGTGCTTCTTGCGGCAGTGGCACTGGCCCATGCTGCTCCTCGCAGGGTCTGTAGGTCCTTGGTGGCAGCAGCGGTGGGGCTGTCCTCTCCGACGGGGTCTTGGGGAGCTGGCGGGGGAAGAAAGCCAGGCTCAGCTCTCGGCTTGGGGGGAGTTTCCCCTCCTTCGGTGCCGGGACTGAGTGCAGGGCGAGGAAGGAGCCCCAGGATGCGGTGAGCTGCCGGGACACGTCCTGGCGGCAGGAGCGTCCCTGAGCTGCCGGGACACGTCCTGGCAGCAGGAGCGTCCCTGCCCCGGTGGCAAGTCATGGCAGAGCCGAGCGTGGGAGCAGGGGGGGTGCGGAGGGGTGGCGGGACCCCCGGGCACGGACCCTCATCCCGCGGTGGCGGATGGGCCACTTACCTGCTCCACGGGCTCTCCTGGGTCTGCGCGGGCTGCGGCACGCCGGGGTTTTATACCGCGGGGAGGTGTGAGTGGGAGCTCCCTGCGCGCCGCCACCTGCGGTGTGGTGCAAGGCGTCTCATTTCAGAGCCTGGCCCAGGGCCAGCGTGGGGCCGGGAAACGCCTCCTTCCCAGCCACACTCATGGCTCCCCATCCAGCCCGGCACGGCACGGCACGGCTGCGCAGCACCGCGTGGGAACAGCCGCCTGGGCACCGGCCTCTGGCCACCTTGGGGACGGTTCATAGAATCGTTTGGTTGGAAAAGACCTTTAAGATCATCGAGTCCAACCATCCCTGCCCACCACTAAACCATGGCCCTCAGCGCCTCGTCTGCCCGGCTTTTAAATCCCTCCAGGGATGGGGACTCCACCACTGCCCTGGGCAGCCTGGTCCAGTGCTTGACAACCCTCTCCGTGAAGAATTTTCCCCAATATCCAATCTAAACCTCCCCTGGTGCAACTTGAGGCCGTTCACCCCACATCAGGGATTTCACCATTTCCCGGCAGCGCCAGGATTTGGGAGATGAACGCCGGGAATGGGAGCTCGGGCAGGGGCGCTGAGCCGGGGACGTGCTGTGCCGGCAGATGTGTCTCCCCGTGCCACCCAAGACCCCGGAGAGGACGGGCATTGATGCCCTGGAGGTGGTGGCTACCGCAGCCGCCGCGGCATCGCCGCCGGAGATGCTGCTGAGCCCCGCCCCAGTCCCAGCCACATCTCTGCCACCCATCGGGGCTGCACAAAGCAAGCCCACAGCCTGGCAGGAAGGCGTTTGTGGGGCGCAGGGTGGCACCCTGCGAGCCAGACCAGCGCAAGGACAATTTGGGAACGGCCCCAGCCATCACGGGTTCCCCGCAGCAGCCGCCCCCACGCAGTGAGCCCCGACCCGTGGTGCTGGGCCGGTCCCTGGGCACAGCGTGGCCGTGGGCAGATGCAGGCAGGGAAGGAGGTGGGCTGCCCGAATGGGGAGCCCCCCGCTAAGAACAGCAGCGATGCTCACGCTCGGGGAAACCTCTTTTATTAGCTCCCCGCCGGCCGAGTCCCCCCACCAGCCCCATCACTTCTTCCTTGCTTTCTCCCTCCGCAGGGCCTTCGCCAGCTCCCCGATCAGCCGCCAGTACTCAGGGAATTTCAGCTCCTCATCGTGGTTCACATCCAGCTCGCTCATTTTCTCCTCCAGGGAGGGGACGTCCTGCCGGGAGGACAGGGGAGGCTCGGCCGCACCCCGGTGGCCGGTGAGCGGGATGGGGGTGGAGGGGAGCAGGGGCTGCTGCTCGCTCTTGCTTGCAAGCCCCAGGGTACCGGGAGCAATGCCCAGCCCGGGGGGACCCGCGGGGATCCAGCCACCCCGCACGTGCCGCCCTTCGCCTCACCTTCATCAGGTTGGGCAGCTGGAGCCGGACCAGCTCCTTGAACTCGCCGGCCGTCAGCGTGCCCTTCTTGCCCTCCTTCCCCGCGTAGGTGAAGAAGATGGTGACGATCGTCTCGATGGCCGTCTCCAGCTCGGTCAGCTCGCCAGTGGCCATGGCGCTGGGGCACGGCAGCGCCCGGGGCTGCAGGCAGAGGAGCCGAGAGGGGGTCAGAGGTGGAGGGGCGTCCTGGGGAGGGGATACCCCGGGGTGTGTCAGGAGAAGGGGACCCTCTCCCCTTCCCCAGCCCAGGGTGCAGCGAGTCTGCAAGGTCTCAGCTCAGCTCTGCAGGGCTGAGCAGGGTCCCAGGGCTGGGGGCCACCCCCCTGCCCCCCGGCTCCCCAGGGACCAAGCGCTTTGGCCAGGCCCTTCCTGGCTGGTGCGGGGAGGGGGAGCAGAGCCATTCAGTGACGCTGCTGCCATTCGGTGACGCTGCTGCCATTCGGTGACGCCGCTGCCATCCGGCGCAGCGTGGCACAAACACCACAGAGGTGGCCGGCATGGGTGGACATCAGGAAAGGGATGGGGTATGGCAGGGGTCCCCAGTGCCGCTCTCGTCCTGCGAGCGCTGGAGACGCAGTGGCCGGGGTGGGGCCGGTGCTGCAGGCAGCAATTCCTTACTTACCCCCCTGGCCGGCAGGCAGAGCTACGGGCAGGGCACAGCCCCCGGGAGGTTTATACCCTGCGACGCAGGACGGGAGAGCGCAGCACTTTGTCCCCTGTGCCACGGCGTTGGGTTTCCTGTCGCAAGCGGACGGACGCACAGCCGCCGCCCGGGCGCAGAGACGTCCTCCTCTCCTCCCTCCTGGTGCGGGCAGCGGACCAAATTCAGTGCTGGGCCCCACGGGTGTGAACCTGCCCCGGCCTCCGCTGGGGCTCTGCCGCCTTGGGGACGTTCTGGTGGGGAGCAGGATGGGACCACGGGGCGGAGGGGAGGGACACGGGAGGACAGAGTGGGTTTGCTGCAGCACGGGCTGGGCTGGAGCATCCCGCGGGGCTCGAGCATCACCCGGACCTTTCTGGGGGCGCGGGGCAAAGTCTCACCCCCAGGTGCATCCCTGCAGGGCTGGGGTTGCGCTGGGGATGAGGACGTGGCCCCAGCGCCCTGCTGACGTCCCGCCGTGCCCTGACACGGGGGCTCATCCCGGCCTGCGATCAGCAGCGCTGCGGATCCAGGGCCAGGCTCGACCCGCACGGAGTGAGAGTTGTGACTCAGCCGCCCGCTGACATCATCCCTATTAATAGTGGGCTTTGTAAAAATTAATTAATCCAAATTAATTAGGGGGTTGGCACTGCCCAAGCGTTCCCCTTTAATCATTGTGTATTTATAACATGGCAGCCCTGGCAGGTTTCCACCCAGGAGACCGAGCAGCTCCGCGCCACGGCAACGCCGTTCCCACGGGGCCCCCGAGCCGCATCCCGGGCCCCGGCACCACGCCTCGGCCCCAGACAAACCCCGCGTGGTGCCCACGGCACAGCCCCGGGGCGAGGCGGTGGGGACACCGGGGGCGGCAGCATGGGATGGGGGTGACACTGAGGATCGTCTCTGCTCAGAGCATGGCGGGGATGTCCCCGATTGCCCATCACCCCATCCCTGCGTGCCACTGGGGCCGTGTCCCGGCATCCCCACGGCAGCGTGGCACCAAGCACGATGGGGAGCGATGCCGGGGCGAGCAGCCCCCCTGGGGCAGCACATGGGAGTGGGGTTCCGGGGAGCCCGGCACAGCCCGGAACCCACCCACCAGCGGCGTTTTGGGGACGCAGAGCAGGGAGGTCTCCAGCGCAACGCCACCATCGCCAGCCCGGTTTCTGCTGAGCCCTGACGCAATCATTCCACTTCTCCGCAGGGATGGGGAGGCTCCAGCCAGCACCGGGCAGCCCAGTCCCCACCCGGCACCCATCACACCAGCTCACGGGGGAGGAATTGGCTTCCTGCAGCCCCATCCGGGGGGACGGGGACGGGACTTCCGCCGAGCCCCACGTCAGGGGACCGAGATGGTCTCTTGGGAAACCGCTGGGGTGAGTCAGGCTCGGCAGGGACAGGGACAGGTTTGGGGTGAATCACTGGCCCCAAGAGCCAGGCGGGCCCGTGACTCGCCGCCCCTGGAATTCGGGGTGCCGGAACGGGGTGAGGAGGCAGCAGGCGCTGCAGCGGCCCCGCAACAGGATGCGGCCAAATCACAGGCGGCAGGAGAGGAGAAACGGCACCTCGCGGTCGAGCCCGGCATCCCTGCTCGCGGCTGTCCCCACGGACAGGGAGCGGTGACCCGGCCTCAGGGACCCCGGTGCTACTGGAGGGTGCCGGGGCGAGCGCTCGGCGTCGGGGTGCGGGTGCATCCCAGAGGGTTGGCGCCCGCCCCCGTGTCCTGGTCCCGGTGTTGTCCCCAACCTGTCTTGGCTGGGGACCCTAACCAGGGACAGGCACCGTGGCCACCGCGTGTGCCAGCCCGGCAGGGGTCCACGCCAGCCCACCGCACCTATCGGGGCTCGTTGGAGGGGAGCGTGGTTATTTGAGGCTGCAAAATCGGGCGCCCATTGCGATGCCCCCGGCCCTGGCACGGCAGGCGCCCAGCAGCTCGTCCCGCTCCAAACTCCAGGGATGGAAAAGCCTCTTCCATGCTCCAGCAATGGGACAGGGAGACAAGATCGGCCCAGCCCCGGCACCAGCAACTGGAGCAACTGGTTTAGCTGGGTCAAAGTGGAGCATGGGGAGTCGCAGAGGCTGAAACCTGTTCCAAGATGTGTGTAAACCTCCTGGCATGTCCCTCACTGCTCCCGGTTTGGTAAGAGCTTGTCCTGGGGATCTGCCAGCGCGGACACGCTGGGCATGCTCTCCCCACGGCCGGCACCGCAGCGGCAGGGAGCGGGGCCACGGCGCCCCGGGGCCGACCCCTCCGGCGCCCACGCGATGCCCCCGCGGCATCGGGGTTTACCCTTGGGCACCCGGCTCCAGCCAGTCCCACCGCTCGGGAAATACCTGGCCGAATCCTGATCTCCGGGGAGGTTTGGGGTTTAATAAGAGCAGGGCAGTGCCCCTCTGAGCACAGCCGGAGCCCTTGGGGAGCTCGGCACAGCCGGGCAGTTGGACACACGGGCCGTGACGCTGCCCGGGGAATGGTGGCCCCGGCTCTGTGCCCACTGCGGGGACCAGGGTCGGGTTATTTTTAAGCTCAGGACCAGGCAGCAATGCCTGTTCCCGTCACGGGCAGCTGCTGCCCAAGTGGGCAGGCGACACAGCCCCGGGGGCCAGGCTTTCCCAGAAGGGGCGGCCGGATCCTGCCCGCTGCCGAGCTGCACTGGGGACAGGGGCACAGGGGCTCCGCTGCCGCCAGCCCCCGCGCGGACACCACCGAGTGAGTGCCACCGGGGTCCCTTCCTGTTTCCCCCTGTCCCCAGGCTCCAGATCCAGCCCCTCCTGGAGCTCACCAGCCCCAGGCCCCCTCCCTGCCCCATAGCAAAAGTGGGAGCTGTGTCCTTCTGGGAAGCAGCCCCTGAGCCTCCGTCCCGGACCCCCACTTCCATCCGAGACCCCCACCTCCAGCCAGGGACCCCCTCCGCAGCCACCTCAGCTGCCCCAGGTGCAGGACAGGAGCTGGACCCCCACGACCCTGCGCATCCAGCCCCCCAGCACAGGGCGGTGGTGGTGGGGTGGCCGCACGGGGCCGGGGGACCGGGTGGCAGGGTGGTTTTGGGGTCCCCAGGCCGGGGGGCGTGCCGGGCGGCCGTGGCGTTTCCCAACCATGGGGACAGGAAGTGCGGGAGATGGAAACGGAGGGAGCAGGATATAATTAGCCCCAAATTAGGACTGGAATCCAGGATGAAGAGCCTGGCACCACCCGGCTCTTGCGAAAAGCCACGACGCTGTCCTGGCAGCTGCCGGCAGCCCCCCCTGCAGGGGGGTCCCAAAAAGGGGGGGCCAATCATGCCTGCCTGAGTTTGGGGGCTCAGCACCACTGCTGTTCCCCCGGGGATGCCGGTGCCGGGGAGGCCGCAGTGGGTTCGGCCCAACGCTGCCCCGGCCGCACGGATGTGGGGCCGTAACGAGAGCCGGAGCGGGACCGGGATTATCAGCATCGGCCATGCCAGCTCAGGAATCTGGTTTCTTGGCCGAGCCGTTGCTGGAGCAACCTCCGGGCTGGGATTGTGGGGCTTTTTTTAATTTGACAAGAGGCCTTTCTGTGTGCGGGGAGCGGGCGGCCCCGGGGGGCCTGGGCTGAGTCACCCGATAGCCCCCACCGGCTCCCCCCGGCCCCGGCTGGCTCCCGTTGCGAGGCCGAGGACACCGGATACCCGCGCCTTATCAGCCTGGGGGAGGAGGGCTGGGGACGGATCCAGCATGGCACCGTGGCGCTGACAGACGGGGGATGCCGGCGGGCGCCGTGCGGGTGATGCCGTGGGGTCAGACCCCGGGCGACGCGGTGCCACGGGGGCCGCGACTGCGAGCAGTCAGGGCCCAGCGCGGGATCCGACCCAGGGCTGGTGGCAGAGCCGGCCGGGGGGGGGGGGACCCCACTGCCCACCCCACACATCCCCGTGCCCCCTGGCATCCCACTGCCCCACGGGGCCGCAGTGGGGCCAGGCTCAGCCATGCATGTGCCAAGAAGGGACACACGAGGTTTAGCATGGGGAGGGACATGGAGCTCCCCCCAAAGTGACTCTCAGCATCGCTGCCCACCCCTCCCCTGCCCACCGCCACCCGGTAGGCACCGGTGGGGCTGGAAATGCTCCTCTGCATCATCCCGGGGACAGTGTGGGATGCTCCCCGCATCCCAGCCCCCGCGACGGTGGCGCGGAGTGGCCCGGAGGTGCCAGCCGGGCTGTCCAGCCCCGGTATCGGATCCTCCCGGAGGGAGGGGGCTTGGAGCTTATTTAACGTCCCCGGCTGGCCCAGCCCGGCGCACTCGGAGCAGCGGGCGGGCGGCGCGGCGGTGAGCTCAGGTGAGCGCAGGTCCCAGCCAGGGCATGGGTGCCCCGCGAGGGGGCAGGCGGCCGGGACCCCCTCCCACAGGAGCACCCCGTCCAGCCCTGGGGAGCAGCGGGGCGCCCTGAGACCCCCACGGCCCCGCCGCCGGCTCTCTGCCCAGCGCCAAGCATTCAGAGTGGAGGCCACGGCATGCGACGCTCCCCGGCAGGGGACGGGGCAGGGGGTGGCTGCAATTTGGGGGATGCCCCTCGCGGCAAGGGGGGCTGGCGGCTGCCCCCTGTAACGCAGCGGGTGCCTCCCCGCAGCTGGAGCCATGGCGTCACAGCTGGAAGGGGCCATGGAGACGCTCATCAACGTCTTCCACCACTACTCCGGCAAAGAGGGGGACAAGTACAAGCTGAGCAAGAAGGAGCTGAAGGAGCTGCTGCAGAGCGAGCTGGGCTGCTTCCTGGAGGTAGGGACCGGCCGTGCTGGGGCGCGGGGGTCGGGGGCTCCCCCTTCCCCTCCGTGACCTGGGGCAGCAGCATCCCAGCGGGGCTGCCGAGCCCCGGGGCTCACCCTGTCACCGGCCCCCCCGCAGACCCAGAAGGACACGGGTGCCGTGGAGAAGATCATGCAGGACCTGGATGAGAACGGCGACAGGGAGGTGGACTTCCAGGAGTACGTGGTCCTGGTGGCCGCCCTCACCGTGGCCTGCAATACCTTCTTCTGGGAGAACGCCTGACCCAGGCCGGTCCCCATCCTGCAGCAGCCAGCCATGGCGTCCCCAAAACGCAGAGCCCCCCGCCACTCCCCCAGCTCACCCTCCACTCCCCAGCACACCCGGGGGATCCCACTGGGATCCAGCTCCACAATAAAGGCACTGACCCAGCCAGAGGCGTGTTGTCAGCTCTTTCATTTCCAAGGTCAGGGTTTCTGCCCTGTCCCCCTTCTAGTGCCCCCAGGGAGACCAGGCAGCCTTCCCTCTCCCGAGCCACGGGGTCACGGGGAAAAGCCTCCCTGGGTCACCCCAAGTGCCTGGAGACATCCCTGACTCCACCCTGCTCTGGCTCCTCCATCACACCCTGCACCCCACCCTGCTCTGGAGCCCGGCATCAACCCCACGTCACCCCAGGGCACAGCACAGCTGGGGCGGGTGACCCCGGCCTGCACTGGGGTGTTGGGTGCAGGACACGGGGGTGCAACACGGGGCCATGAGGGTCTTGCGGGGCGGGGGGGGCGGCCACAGGCCGGGACTCGTTGCCGGTCCCGCCAGAGGTGTGGGCACGGTGCCCCGTGGGGCTGGAGGAACCGGTTCTTATCTCCTCACTCAGCGGGCCTCCAGCCAGCAGCCCCCACGCTGCGGCCCAGCCCGGCCTGGCCCCGCGCAGGGCCGCCAGCGCCATCGTCTGCCGGGGCTGGGGCCCGCCCCGGTGCTCCCCAACGGCTCTGGGCCCTCAGCCCGCCGGTCGGGTCCCACACGGGGGCTGCCCCGGCAGAAAGCGGGGACACATCGGGGACAGCCAGGCCACAGGCCCGGCCACCGGGGGACCGGAGGCCCCGTGACGCCTCCTCAGGTCTTCGACACCTCCACACCCGCCCAGGCCAGGCCCCGCCGGGCGGCCCCTGCGGGATCGCCCCCCGCCGCGGGGCTCAGGCGCCCGCCC
>VYZW01014978.1:1142-28255 GCA_013401315.1 Balaeniceps rex
TGAAAGTCCTCTTGTCAGTTCTGTGGCAGGATGGGTCACTTTGCTAAGGTTCGGTTTAAAATGACAGCACTTGGACTCAGAGCTAGCTTCTGCAAGAACCGTGCTGGCGGGATGAAAATCCTGCTGGTGCCAGCATGGGTTGAGAGCTTTCTGTTAGTTCTGGAGAGGGGTATAGGGGTGGTGAGTTGTAGTTAGGGTTAGAATTAGAGCTAAGCCTAGGCTTCAAGATGGTAGAGATTTCTGAGCTTGCACTATTTTTTTTTCCTCCTTCCTTTTTTTTCCTTCCCCCCACCCTCCCTTCCCTNCTGAATCTAGAAAGTCCTGAAAGTGTGGTGTTTGGAGACCTGGACAGCAGGTGCTGGAGAACTTGAGTTATTATTGGAGTCTTACAAGTTCATTAGGATTGAGTGAGAGCTAGTGCCGTTGGAGATGAAGGGCTTATTGGTAGCCTTTTGGGTACGTGTTGGTGTTGGGCTGTGGATAAGACTAGGGTAAGAGCTGATATTTGGGAGTTAAAATACTTGAAGCACTTGTTTAATATGGCTGTGGTTAGACCAGAGCATTAAATTAGAGGTGGCATCGGTAAGGACAAATGTGTTACCTAGTCTGCAACAACAATGATCAAAAAACTTGCTTACAGCTGTTGTTTGATTATAGGATGGCCAGTGCTGAACAGTTTAATTCTACAGGTTTTGCAGAATAGCAGACTGATGACTAAGTCCATTGTTGCCTTGTGGCTAACTTTTAGTTATGGGAAGGAAATGGTCATTAGCGTGGGGATAAGGATAGGGTTAGCATTGCAATTAGAATTAAATACACTGATATCAATCTTGAAGACTCCTGGATCATTAAGATGTGCAGTCATAGGTCTAGGGAAACCTACAAAGATGAGACAACATTTGCAGATAGGGTTGAACAGCTTTTTTTTTTTTTCTTTCCCCCAGATCTCTGCTAAATATGGGCCACTGGACTCAGTCAGGATAGGGTTAGGGTTCAGTGGGGCAGAATCCTGCATTGCCTTAAGAGCAAGGTCTGCTGCTAGATCTTGTAACATCCACAAGGATAGAGGAAAGCTTGTCTGAGCGGGGCTCAGGATTAGCTGTGGGTTTGTTTCAGTTGCAGTGTTGGCTAGAACTAGAGTTAGTTTGGAGGTTAGAGAGAACCCTAGCCTCAGAGCTTGATCCACACTACTCAATCTTGTCGGTCTAGTAAGCACAGAATAAAGACAGGTAATGTTTTATGGCAGGTCTTGAGACAATTGCAGTAGTGGAGTGCTCAGAGTCTGACAGCACTGCAGCCCAAGCTGCAGCCTTTATCCTGCTTACTTTCTGTCCTCCTGCCTCCATTTAATTCCGGGTGGATGTTACGCTCTTCTTGTGATATGATCTGCTAGAGGGGAGGGAACTTCTGGGAGGAAGGAAAAGGAAGGGAAGAGGGGAGACCAAATGGGAAATGGATGGTGAGAGACAAAGGCAGTTGGAATTTTTCTGAGGTTTCTCTTGCATCTTCACTTACCCCAGAGGCTCCTGATAATGGAAGCAAACAGAAGCACAGAGAGTCTTTTGGCAGGAGGATAAAAGACTTAGCTGCTTCCTTAGCAGCAAGAAACAGATCTAGATGAAAACATTATAAATTCAGCACATATTTCTTTCCCTCAATTACCTCAGTGTTAGAGAATCTTTCTTGAGGGTGGGTCAGATCTTCTGGGGTGGTCCACAGTCCTCCTTTTTTTGATTCATATAGTAAGGAATGAGTTGGGATTTTGTTCAGGTCACTTGGTCTCCTTTGCCATCAAATGGTTATGCAGCAAAATTAGGCCACCCTGCAACACAAGAATGCTCCTTTCTTCAAATCCACTGTCTAAACCTGTTCCGTTGTCCTCCACAGTCTTTTTAAACTACTTTGTCACCTCTGTATTTGGAAATTCTAACATGATACATTCTTCATATTCCAGTTAGTGCAATCAAATAAGAAAAATCTGGTTCTAATCTTTTTTTTTGAATGCTAGTTGCTTGGTTAAAATACAGTTGCTAACCTTGTTTCCACTGTATATCATCTGAAGATCTTGCTAAGCAAAACACAAACATGGTTTGCTGATGCAGTGATTTTTCTCAGATCTGTATCTTCCTTACATGAGCTAGAACATATAAGAAGAAAGAGAGAAATAGAAGAAAATGAAGAATTTCACCAAGGTTTAAGAATGGCATACCTTGATAAAGTGTTTCTTTTTTTCCTGTTCATTAGCTGATCACAGAGGCAGACAGGACCATAAACATGAAGTCAGAACAGTAACTTTTAACTAAAGAATTAAACTAATCTGAATTATCCAAGTAGCTCATTTTTAAGGAGATTATTTTATCAGGAACCTCTTGAACGCACAGTCCTTTACTTGCAGCTCATGCATTCCACTGAGTAGGATCTTGAGACATGTTTACATAATGCAGACTACATACACTACCATCCTTTTTTTAAGTGTTTGCTGTCTCTGAATATTGCGATAATACTTCTAAAGTAAAATTAGTGTGAGCACATGTGGATTTAAGACACTTTGAAATGTTACCTCTTGGAACTTAAGCATTATGGAATGGTCCTTCACTATTTGGAACTTTGGTCCATTACCAAAGGTCCTTGTAAGTTGAGGAGCTGGTCTCCAGCTGTGGTCAAAGACAACTTCTTCTGATGCTGCAGAGGCCTATGTGGAATTGTCTAATATAGGGCTTCATTATAATTTATGATAATTAGAATAGCTTAACAAGTTATAATAATATCATGTTTTCTATCCAGTGCCTTATCTCTTAGGATTTGATTAGAATTGTTTTAGAACATCAGCAATTTGAGCAGATGTTTTCATTACACTATGATGATCATTTGAGTTGATACAGTTCCTTCAGAAATCTGTAAAATATAAGTGCACTTTCTTCCTATATTATGCATTGTTTCATCTTTCTGATGCTAAATTTAGTTTGGTTTTGTATTCATCATTGGTTTGGTTTCTTCTGTGCCATCCCCTTTACTAAATATCTGTAAAATATTTCATATATATGGGAATCAGTACAGAACTTTGAAAGATGCTGCTATTTTTTTAAGCATGACCCTTTGTTTTTTCTTTTCTGCCTTTTTTTAATGCTATAACTAGTTCAGTGTTTTAGTAGCTTGTTATGAAGTCTTGTGTCAGGTTTTTTGAAAATCTAATTAATGGTTCTATTTTACCTACTTTTTCATTGACTCAAGGAAAGGATTTTTAGATATACACTTCGGCAAAAGGTGTGCACATTAAACTCTACCAGATCATATTATTCCAGAGGGTTTGCACAATTTTTAGTCATCGGTTCAACCATATTACAGCGTACAGATTCTGGGTGCATAGGTTTATAATTCTCTGGATTATTTCTAGAAATACTAAAATAGGGGAAGAACATTCAGTGCCATTCAGTCCCCCAGAACAGTTGCTGTTTCTCTTCAGATTGCAAATATTAGTTAGCATAAGCATTTGGTGGCAGTGTGATTTTTAAACTAGCATAACTAGCCTTGCCACCCTGCCAGCTGTTCATTCCTGCCCCCTTCATCCCCTGCGAGCGTGCCAGCAAACAAGTGAGCACAGCCCCATAGTAAGCAGGGCACAAACTGAGATGACAAAATAATGTTTTGTTTTCTTCTGGGTGTTTTTTCAGCTAGATCAGTTCCTTGTTCAGATTTGTTTCAAACATTTGTACCGGCACAGCGGAGAAAGCAGCATGGGGGTATATCCGGCTGTCTGATACTCATATAGCATTTTTCCACATGGATATTATGGCGTCTGTAATTAAGTGCTAGTCTGCCTCACTTACTTGGGACACTGTCTTTTCTATGAAGTTCATGATGCATTGCTTTTATATTATTCCACTGTCTTTCTATAATGCCCATTACACTGTATTTAAGCATTCAAGTCAATCTTTTCCTGGTTTAGCATTGTTAGGTGGTTTGCCCTAAGACGAAAAGGTTCCAAAATAGTGTTTTTAATTTTGAAAGCACTGTGAATTCAAAATATTTCTGCCTTTGCAAGGTTTTTTTTGTTTGTTTGTTTTAAAAAAAAGCTTTGTATGGTCCATTTCTATACTCTTGTGCTTATGATGGCAGCCTTGCAAAGATGAGGGCGTTTTTCCACTGAGGACAGCAGCACAAACTGCTTGTTCCTCCCTCCATGTTAAGTGTGCTCAGGAAGGACGTTTCAGAAGCGTGCTGCCCGGATTGTTGAGGTCCAAGTTTTGCACTGGCCTTGTGACTGACCCTCTGCTGTCTGATGTAGGCAGGCAGGAAGAAGACGCGCAACAACACTGCCTGCTGTTGATGGAGGACTACAAACAGGCAACACGGAGCACATCTCAGCCAGGTTGTCAGTGTGCCTGCGAGTGCCTTCCTGTTTGTGATGGTATCTCTGAAGGCTACAGCCACAGGAGTTTGTGACTCCTGGATTATTTGTTAACTCTAGAAGCATATAACAGAGGGCAAACAAATTGTATGCAATCCAGGGTACACAGTGATACCATACACGATACTGAGAAAAGCCTTCCTGCTTATAATGGTTCGAAGAGGATTTCCAAGCTTTGAAACTGGGGGGGAAATATTCAAACCCTTCAGGCATAGCAACAAACAGATTTAAGAGTGCTCCAACAAGATGCCTTAAAAAACATTGGCTGGATTCCAGTTTCACAGCTGAACTTTATTTCTCACACTCCAATGCTCATTCCTGTGTTTTTCTTCTGATACCAAGAAACATTCCTGAAAACAAAGCAACCCCCATCACTTTGTATTTTATGAAACTGGTAAAAAGTGAATGTTTTCACTTCTCTAAAAGCTGCTCTTACAGTGTTGAAAAGCACCCTGTTTGATAACAAGCATAGAGTTACATAATACTTAAGTGCAGTATAATACTCTGTTAATTAGAATTTGCTCTTTCCTTGCACTTGAGTATATTGTTATTTATTATGGAGAGGGGAAGCACTGCTTTTTCTGCTGTACAAAGCTTAAACTATTGTGAATGCTTCTGGGAACAATATATGTCGAATACTGTAGTTTTGCACTTTTTAATTTGACTTTAGTGTCTCTCCACCATTTCTGATGAGTGAGCATAAACTATTGTTTAGAAAAAGCGACAAGCAGCCCTTCCTGCAGTGATTTTAATAGGTTTTGGTAGGGTTTTCTCTTTTTTTTTTTTTCCTTTTTTTTTCCTTTTTTTCAAATTCCGTGTGTTGGCATGAACATAATAGCCTTTCTTGTATTTAAAAGTCCTCTATGGATTTGCTCATGTATCTGCTTTGTATGTTATATTCCTTTGGTTTTTGGCATTTAGATCAACAGATGTTTTGGATTGTTGAAGAATTTGAGCAATACCATGACTTTTATTTCTAGTTGCTAACATATTTCCTATTTAGACTTGAGGAGAAAACTGCTCAAGTGATCTAACCTTTCTGTGACCTGAAACTTGTCATACCCTTAGATCTGTTATAGACATTACAATTATTTCAAAATACTCATTTGAATTACTCTCATTGCTCTTAGCTAAACAAGCATGTCCTTTGATATGTTTTCTTTGTTTTGTCTTCAATTGTAATGTTTATTTCTATGTTATCATATTTAACATAGTAAATCTGTAAATACTAATAATGAATTCCTACCCTCATTTTTGTTGTGCTTTTGAGGCTTGTAGTCTGTGTGTGCACTGGTACTGGAAGAAAAACATACATTTCTGTTTATAAATGTATTTACAAAAGTTGAAATAGTATTAATACTCTTACAGAAAAGTCCTATTTTCAGATTTATTACTACTGCTATTTCAAATATTATTGGCTGTGTAAGCCAGACTTTTGAAGTCTGAGGTCACACTTTTTTAAAAAAAAATATTTTTTAAATGAATGGTTTAAAATAGCAAAACCAATCTTTTTTTCTTTCTTTCTTTTTCAAACAATAATTCCTAGACCTCTGTTTTTTAAAACCAACCTCTATCCTTGTTTTGCTGCACTACCCCAGGTTGAGAGAGAAATCTCATAAAATGTATTTTCACAATCCAGTCAGTTAGCATAGTCACGGCTACCTATGGGAAAAGGTGATTCCAGTAGTCTCACCTGCTACCAGTCTCATTCTTATTCCATGTGCTGGCTGCATTTTCATGCCAGGACAAGCCTCTGTGCCCTGACCTGAACAGGGGGACTGGTGCAGGCTAAAGGCTGTTATATTGGCTCAGTTCACGTTGGCTCAGTTCACATTGGCTCAGTTCACGTTGGCTCAGTTCATCCACTTCAGTCTTTCTCCTTGTGCCAACAAACTAGTGTGCATAGGTAGAGGAGGGGACAAGGCTAGGAATGAATGGTTGAGGGAAGGGAGAAGGTAGAAACACCTCTTTCTGCAGCAGCACCAGTACATACCAGTATAAAATGATGGTGAAATAGCACGAGTCATCCGGCTGCTGTGGAATACCAAAAAAATGCAAGACTGTTTTGTGCTTTTGCTGAGATCTGAATGGACTTGAGCCACCCACACACTAGTAGTTAAACAAAAAATTATTTTAAATGTCTTTAATTCTTCATGTCAGGATAAATTCCATCATGTGTTTGTTATGGCCAAATCTTACTTCCAAATTGATTTAGTCAGTGTGGTGTTCATTTGCAAAGATGAGTTTTCTTAGCAAAAGGTGCGGTGAATCATTTCTAACGGTTGCGTAGTTGGCATTCCCCTATTTTTCCAGCTAGGCAATGAATAAAATCAGGTGGGTTTTTTAAAATTCCCTTTTCTGTTGTACATGGTGTAAAACAGGATATCGCTGGAGCCCCCCGTGAGCACCCTGCTGCATCGCACATATTCCTGCTGCAGGGAGGAGTGTTCACGCGGTGCACGGGCTGCTGGGGGAAGTCTTGCAGTGAGGTAACAGCCTTGCTGTATTGCAACACTTTTTTCTATGGCTCCCGAGCATTAAGAGGGTCGTGTCAATAGCAATGTTGAATGTGTTTTTGAAGTTTTGTCCCTCCGGTTGCCAACACTGTTGAAGTGTGTTTGAGTAGCACTTTCAAGGCTCGAGAATGGACTTTTTCTCAGAAACTTTATGAGAATAACCCGGTCAGAACAAGTTAGAAATCAGTGTAAGGTTTGCTGTTTTTGTTTCAGTGCTCTTACCGAGAGAGAGAGAAATGTTTTGCTACTTGTTGGCATGTTGAAGGGGTTCATTAGAAGCGCCGCTTGTCAGATTCAGCAGGAAGTTTCCATGTAAATGTTCCTGTGGCATACGCAGGGCTGTATGTAGCTCACACATTGCATCCTCCATTTGGAAGGGGAAGCCTGTGTGAGTAGCTCACTTCTTTTTGCCTAAACCAACCTTCACGTCAACTGCATTGATGATTATTGTGTCTGGCTTCTCTTGACCAGCTGTACCCTAGCTGCAGCTGTGCTCTACTTCATTTACTGCTTATAAAGAAGATCTTCAATTTCTTCTTAACAGTTGGCTAGTGAGGGAGATATCTTCAGAGAACTGTGGGCGAATCATCTCTTTATTACTGTGGCTGTAAGTAGGATCTGCATAAAATCCAGACAAATCCTGATCTTTGAAAGATCAGCATCCTTCGAATTGTATACTTTCTCTCCTAAATCGTAAGTCTGTGTATGTTTGAATAACCTTTTGTACTGCATCTGGATGACGTAGCCTGCTACTTATTCCCAGCCTTCGCCCTTCTCCTTCCCTGTGTCTGGAGAGGATGGGAAATAAGGTGACTCAAAAACTGTCTCTCAGGGGAGCAGACCTGGATCTTCTCTATGGTTCTTTATGTATTTTTTTCTGGAAAAGGAAAGGAGCACTCTTGTGTGTTGCTGGGGAATTATGGATGGCGAGGAGAAAATGAACAGATCCTCGGGGATCTTCAGTCTGTCTAAGGCTTTTCACTGGAGTCTTCTGTATTTGGTGACATAAATTAAACTTGGCCATTTATCTTCTGCACTTAATCTGCTATTAACTCCTCATCTCCCCGTGTGGATGAGAGTCTCCTGTGGCAGCAAACCTTCTCTCCCTATTGTATTGCACAGTTTACTGGTAGTGAGGCAAAACGATTGAGCAGATTTGGGAGTCTGGCAGGGCATGCTGTCAGGCATCTGTTGAGAACGGAGTAGGAGACGTGGCCAGGAGGAGATGGCTGGGAAAGGTGGGGTGGCCAAGGGAATGACACTGAAAAGGCTGCACCTTCTCCCCAGCTCCAAAAGTAAACCCCAGAGAGCCAGTTGCTGGCTTCTGAGAGGTGCTAAGCCTATCCTGGTGCGTCTCAGCAGGACCCTCCTGGCAGCTCCTGCTTCATCTGCCCTGCTGGGAGAGGAGAGGGAGCCAAGCAAAGAGTGGGCAGAGGGGAGCGCTGACCCACTGAACTCTGCTGCTCCCCCAACCTGTGCTGTGGTGTTCCCTTGACAAAGCACTCTACTCTGCCCATCAGGGAGAAACTATCCCTTCGGGAACTGCTCTAGAACTATTGTCACTTGAAATAAAATACCACTTTAAAAATTCTCCACAAAGTGTTTGTTTTGTATTGAACTGAGTCCTTGAAGACAAGATTACGTGTACATTATACTTTATAAAAATGTCTACTTGACTGTAACCACGTTACTTCAAATAATGTTGGCATTTATTGGCATGAGGAAAATAACGCTCTATTGGATTGTTTGCCATGAGTTTTCATCTGCTTCCACTTTCGTCTTTTCCATTTTCACTCATCTTTGTCTCAAACCTCTCCTATTTTACCTTCATTTGGTCTGCGTGTGTTTTCCTTCTTTTTATCTTTCCCACATTTCAGACAGCCATCCAATATTACAGTGATGACTCATCTGATTTTGTACCATGGGGAAGTCCAGTGGATGGCATAAGCCCAGAAGTCAGGAATCCTTGTTGTTTGGTTTTGCATTTGCTTCTCCTCCCGATCCCTGCCACCGCCTTTGCTAGTGACTTCCTTTCTGTGTCTTGGTGTCCCTGTCAGATGGCAGTGAGAATATTTATTCATCTATATAAAATACATTGAGATTGGGGCTGGGGGGCAGGGGGAAACACTTCACAAGTGCCAACAATTTTTTTTTTTTCGAGATGATCATTTTCTTGCCCAGCTTTTTATACTTTCTGAATAATAACATTTAAGCAAGCCACGGAGAAATGGAAGATCACATAAAAGGCAATTGATTCTGGTGGTGTTAGACTGAGCCCTGGGTTGTCTGTGTTCTCATCAGTGTGCTTTTGACCAGTACACCTCTGTTCACTTGGAAATTATACCTGAAATTTTAACATCTGAGTGAGGCATCCGTATCTCAGTTGGTTGGTTTGTACTCTTAATACAAGTAACCTTTTTCCTAGTATAATTTGTCATAAGCATTCTGACTAAATTTGAAGTTGGTGATCATTTGTTACTGCCTGACAGCAGTGTATTTTCTGGACAAATACATTCTTTCTTTTATTCCTTTCTCCAAGGAAGAATTGTATATGATGTATAGGTTTTTGTTTAGGTGCTGAGGGGATGTTTTTTCTTTAGGCTTATATGTTGCTTTATGGCTACATGGGAGAAGGCAAGATTAGTAAAGTGCTTCTTGAATTTTGAGCAGAAGTCATGAAATATGCAGTTGTTTTGAGTTCCTATGAAAGTTCATTTATAGGCTTGGACTGTGAAACCTCTATTACCTTATAAGTAAGTCTTACCTGCTACTAGAAAGGTCATTTATGAAACCAGGCCACTGCCCACCAGGATGGATTAGGGTTCCTGTGCCTATTAAAAACAGTCAGAAGCAGGAAGTAGAAATCTAATGCAAGTGTCTGCTAAAAGCACTAATTTTTTCCTCAAAAATCAAGGGAGGAATTCCTGAAGGTTTTATTATTACTTTGTATTCTGTTCTCCTCCTATGGGGTCTCAAGCCTAAAGCAATTGTGGTTTTCCTTCTGTTGGAAAAACCGGATGGATGCTGTTAGTTTGCTCAATCACTGCATTTCTGATCTAGTAAGGAAGTTCATAGTTTTGCTAGCTTTAAAGCTTTGTATTTCTCACAAATGGAGTGCTGTGTTTCTAAATGGAAGTTTATTTAAATATAGGTCTGTTATCCAAAGACTGGCATTCAGAGATTTCAGAATTCTTACAGAGAAACTAAACATAATGCTTATTTTACATTTGGAAATGTTAAGAGTTAGTGATAGTGTCACAGTCTACTGGTATGTAAAGTTGCTTTGTCTTGCAGCTGTTGCATAACAATGACTATAGCATGTATCTTTATAAAAGTGTACAGTTTGGATTATAATTTTGAAAATCTAGATGACTGTAAAGTTTTGGTTTTCAGTTGTAATGTAATTTAAAACTATATTGGAAGTATCCACTGTAGCACTTCTGGATTTAAAAATTTTTTTTTTTGTGGTTGTTTTAGCAAATACGCAAATAAAGATGTGAAATGTAGCCAACAAAGGAAAAGAGAGATTTAGGCTTTGTTTCTTTTTTTAATAAAAACTGAATTAAATGTGTTTCTGTTAAGCTTAACATGTTCCTTCCCCCTGATTATTTCTTTATTTATTTATTTCAGGAATTTGAAGCGTTTCAAACATTTGTGGAAAATCGATTTCCGTTTGATATTGTTATTGATGGACTCAATGTTTCCCACATAAAACCCAGAAGGATGCAGTGTGAAAATGTAAGTGCTGGTTAAATATTCATTAAGAGTTTTGTGTATGCTTAGGCTGATTGTAAAACAATTAGTGCCTCATTATTACTTACCCTCTTGAGAAACTGATCAAACATTTTTGTAGTACATGTTACAATGAAGTTCAAAGCGTTATTTAGATTTCACAAACAAAAATGATCAGTGGGAAGATGGTTCTTACATATTTGACTGTATTAGCCATAAAAAAATCATGCGTACGTTTCCCTATGTATGCAATGCTCATAGTTACAGTTAAGTTATTGATAATAACATTATTAGGACATATGTTGTGTGAGTGTGTATGTTTTCATAGTAATAGGGATTTGGGGGAACAGAGTAAATCTACCATATAGAAAATCTGGTCTAATGTAGTTATGCTGGTAAGAGTTCTTCTTAAAGTAACCCCTTACTTAGTTCAAACCACATCCTGTACAAGTTTAAACTTTATTTCTCTTCCTATTGCCTTAAGCATTTGAGTCCTGTTCTTACAAGGGCAGCTCAAAGTGGCTTCAGTTCTTTCCACTTGGTGATTTTTAGAAGAAGAATCCTGCTTTTTTTACCGGTACCTAATTTTGAGAATTCTTGGCACTGCTCTTTAGCATTTCACTAAGAAATGGCCTAAGGGTTTGGGATTTTTTTGTCAATCAAATGTTTATTTTAAACTAGGAATAATGAAGTAGCTGCTTACATGTATTCCAAAGCCAGAATTTAAATTTTCACCATCTTGAAATTAAAGCTGTTATAAATGAGCTTGATAATAAAGGAAGTAATTTACTTCTAGTAATTACAAGAAATATGCTTTTGTTCTAAGAACTACTTTAAAACTGTTCTTAAGAAGCAGGATATGCTTTCATATATGTAGATAAAAGCAGCTGAGCTAGGGAGGTTAGATAAACGTGCTGAAAGATGCTTGTTTGAGAGCTGCAGTGAAGTTTTATGAGATACTGGCTCACGAAGGGGGTACTTTCCTTACTATGAAAATAGAAAAGGAAGTTTACAAGTTGTTTGCATGGGATCAGGGAGGAAGTGTTGATTATCTGAGAAGAATCCCAGGCAGCATGTAGCGGCACAATGTTTTAAGACTTAGAAAGACAGATCTATGCTGCTGAAGAAGGGGAAGAGAAACAAACCTCCCTCCTCAGTGCATGCCTGTCCCAGTGTGGGAACTCCAAATGGGATCCTGAATATTCTGTAAAAGCTGGAAGCAATGGAAAAAAGAACCAGCCTGGTAATTACTGCTGATTTCTGATCAGAAATCTTACTACGAGGTATTAGCGTGCTGAGCAGCATAAACTGCCTTGGAGTTCCGCCTTAGCTTCTGCTGTATTGGAAGGACTTTGGGATCCATGATGCCAGGGAGCTCCCGAAGGACCATATGGAGGCATCAGCTTTCCATTTGGGTTGTTCCATATAGATACAGGTCAGATCTCTCTTGAATCCCGGTATTTACAGATTAGGAGGATTTTTAGGAAGACCTGCCTTTCCTTCCTGCACTACAGAACAGTAACTTGGGCTCACCCCATCTTACCTCCAGAAGAAGATTCTCTTAGCTAAAATTTACTTGTTCTACGAGCTATGTTGCTGTTAATTGTTATTGTATTTTGTCATGCACAAAAAATGATAATCACTGGAGCTTCCGCCAGCTAGTCGTTTGCTGCTCCTGCTATCTGGATCCTGTTTTTGAGAGTGTGGAGTCATTCATGAGATAGGATGGACATGCCCATTACTCCTGCCTTAGACCTGTAGATATCCACTTGCTGGATAGTACCTTTTTTGTCATGGGAAATGTATATTTGCACTCCAAGCAACAAAATAGTTCCTCCACTGCCCAAAAGAAATACTCTTTTAGACATATGAACTACTAAAGACTTTTTCCTGTATTAAGCCTGTTCATTGAGATAGTTTTAAATTTTTTTTTATGATAGATGTCTTTATACATGATTACAGTATTAACTATTGAGTTTACCCTTTTTTTCCAACTGGAAACTTTGCTTAAATGCGAGATCATGCTGGATGCTAGCAAATCCTGTTTTATTTCTTCATGACTCTGAACTCCTGTGTTGTAACATGTCAGGAAAGGACTGTGTCTTTGTTCTTATCTTGGATACTTCTGACAAGAAGCATGTATTCTTGTTTTCTTACTCTTTTTTTCAAGACTGCTAAAAACAGGGGGAAAAAAACCCAAACCCACATAGCAGAGCAATCCTTTCTTCTGTCTCCAAACTTTTCTTTCAGATGAGTGAAGGGAAGGCCACAGGAATCTCTGCATGTGTTGCTTTCCTGGTTACTGGTGTTGCTGCCAAGTAGTCCCCCATCTCTGAATGCTGACCCCTCTGAACACTGTAGTCTGTCCTTTGAGGGCTGACTCTGCCACAAACCATCCTCTTTCGGAGGCTACTATGCTCACACCAGAGGCAGCTGAATGGAAAATGTGGAGTGGCAGGTCTGGGGCATTCACAGCCTGCCTTACTAAACTCTTCAATGTACATAGGAAAACATAGTGCAGAACTGAGAGGATGGAGAGGAGAAATAAATGCAAGAGAAGTTGGCAGCAGAGCGTTGAAGGATGGAAAAAAGCTAAGAGTGAAGGCTGCTGAGGTCAAGCTGCCTGGCTAGGACAGTATGACTGGCCCGTTTTGAAGAAGAGGGGCATGCTGTGACTCGTTAGTGACCTCTTCTGTTCGACTTGAGAGATAATAATAAAGGAGCAGTATTTCCAAGGACCTGTGTTAAAAGCTGCCCAACCCGTGTTTTACATGTCAAAACCCTAAATTATTTTAAGTCTCCAGGTGGGAGTCAGTCTGTGCTCTTTTCAGGGGTTCATTACTGCAGCTGTTAGACTCAGTCAGGATATTGTTTTATAAACTTTTCTGTTCCAGTGTATAGTTTAGTATGCAGTGATGTTTGAAAGAGAAAATGAGATTGTTGCTCTCCATTTATAACACACTGTAAGTGTTGCTATGTGCAAATTGTTAGGTTTTTTGGACCATGTCCCTTATGTGCCTTAGAGAGAATAGCAAAATAAAGGTCATTGTTAAACACAAGAGAAGGCCTAAGATTTATGTGACAATAATATGTTAATTTAAATGCATTCTAGTCTTTATTTAAATATAACAAAGCGTACTGTTCCACTTTGTGATTTAGCTTTAAGAACTGTAACTGTTTTGCTGAAGACCAACTCTAGCTAACTCTTAGCATATGATTAAAATAAGAAAACATTAATAAAGTATTCATTTCTTTTTTCAAACATCCTAACATTTGTAATTCCATTTAGGCATTCCTTAGGCATCTTGGGAAGGGGCTGGGTTGTGTGGACAAGGCACGAGTACCTTGAAGGATGAGAAGAGCAGGAAAAAAAGCAGAAGTTGAAGGAATGATTTTTACTCATTTAATCCCCAAAGTGTTCTGACATTCTGGAAAACTAGATATGTGACTTCCAGTAGCCTCAGGCAACTTCAGTCCTCACAGCCAGCACTTACTTAGCAGATCATCATGAATATTATTGACTTGGCAGATTTACAGGAATATTCTGTGGCAATTTCTCTAGTATATGACGCTGTCGGTTTGTAATTACAATGCCCTTTTTTTCCAGGTTGGTTTTATACTAGGTCTGTTTCCTGGTACAAATCGCCATGTGGCTGCATCAATTACTGACAAAAAGAGGAGGTAGCACGAGGGTGGGAACAAAGAATGCTGAGGGCTAGGGAATGGTGAGGTCATCTCTTTTGAAGGCACTGCACACGCAGTGGCTGTAAAACTGCAACACTAGACATTAGCCAGCACCTCTTTTCAACCCTTTGCTTCCTTACTGCAGCATTTTAAGTTAGACATTAAAGTTGACCCCTAATTAAAAGATACTATAGAATGGCAATTATTTTTGCTGTATAATCCAGACAATAGAAACAAACTCCCATAAAGTCTAAAATCATTCATTCTTGTCTTTTTCCAGTTTTATGCATATTCTGCTGCTGTTTAAGACTGTACCTGATACGTATTTGCGTTGATGAGTCAGTCACTGTTTGTACTGCAAACATGGTAGTTTATAAACTGAGATATCCTTGCAGTTTAAATAAGCAAAGCTGATTCAGGCTGTATCATGACATTGAGTTAATCCTTTCCTCCAGATGTATCTAATTACATAAATCCTTAGCCAGCACAATGATATTTGGTATCTCTGTCCTCTGCTGCTGTAACTCCCTGTAGTGCCCCCACCTTTCACCTTGTAAAGGTCAAGAGAGGGAATTTCCACACACTAATTGTCCAGTTCTCTTATTAAACACAAACTGCTACGTCATTCTTAAATGTATTTTTCCTGTTTATCACAATTTTCTGTAGAAGTATTCCTTGGAAGTGGGGGGGAATCCAAGTGCAAGTATCTAGGCTCTGGAGCATCTCACTTTGCTTGTGGGAGAGGAGTGAGGGAATTACAATGGGCTGTGCTCCAGCTACCCCTAGACTGTAAAGGGCCGGGGTGGGTGGCGAGAGAGGGGTGAGGGAGCACTATCAGCAAGCACAATTTAAAGAGTACTTCGCTATTTTTAATTTACATTGAGATTGGTATATTGTAAATGAGGTATGCAGCCAGCTCCTTTTTTAGCTGTACCCATCTGGTGTTAGGCGTAACTGAATATAGATTTGAAATGTGTGTTGGATCAAAGCTAACTCACAATTCCTTTCTTCAAACAGTTTGGCAGTTGGGGTCAGCTCTGCCCTAACTTTATGCTCTGTAATCTCTGTATTAAACTTAGACATCTAAAAGATTGGTAAAATAGTTCCAGATTGAGTTCCTTAAGGCTCACAATGCACAAAGGAATAGTTTTTGCTCTTGGCAGATAGTTCAAAGTGGTTGCTTCCAAACTTAATCAGCATTTCTAGAAATGGACTACATAAGTTCATATAATTCCCATGTAAATTACAGTAGGCCTGTACAACAGCTGACGAAGCCAGATCCTTGCTGTTCCCCTCCCATGCCATCCCAGTCTGGTGGGCAGCAGCTGGCATGCCACCCCTACCACACCTCCTGCTTGCAGCAGCAGTCAGCTTCTCCCAACAAAGCCCCCAGACTGGCCCTCCTGCACCTCTCACAGGCTGCAACAAAAAGCCAGGCTGTGACTGCTGTAGTTGGGGGTGCTCTGTGGCAGGTGGAGGGGACAGGAGGTGCCTTGCAGCTATTTCTTGTCTCTTCCAGGGGAAAAGCAGCAGACTTGTCAAGTGGAGGCTGCGCTCTGAGTTGGAGAAGGGTTCATTGACTAAATGGTGTGGTTGCAAGTAGCATAGTAATCATGTGTGAACAGATTATTGCATTTTGGTTTTCCATATGTTAATATTTTCAAAATAATATTTATCAAGGGGATTCAAAATTTAAAACTAATATTATAGTTTTAGTTATTCTAGTGGTTCTGTAGTAGTTATTCTTGGACTCCCTGCCTATGGAAAAGAGTGGGTAGAGAGACGTCGTAGCCTTGAAGGGAAAGCTGGGAGTGAGAAAAAAGTTCCATCAGAATAGAGGAGAAAACCAGGATGTCGGATACTAGTCTACAGGAAAATGGTGAATGAGCTTGTTAAATTCTTGAAAAAAGTCCAACTGTGGCCACAGAATTGAAGAACCTTGATGAATTACACTTTGTAAATTCAGCTCAGAACCATCATTTTAGTATGTACTTTATTCACATTTTCAAGGCTCGTTTTCCAAATATAAAGACAACCATCAAGACAAAACCAATAACTCTTCAAATGAAGTTAAAGTTCAAAAAGAGGGGAAAAAAACCCAAAACAGGGTACCTATGACCCATCATTCTCTTGGGTTAGTAACCCAAATCAATTTTGAACCATAATTTTGTTTCTTTGAAATCTCTTCTCTTGTGCCTATAAATCCTCTATGATGAAAAAAGGGGGGAAAAAAGTATTGGAGCTTACAGTGCTTGGGGAAAACAGTAAGTAAAACTTTGTCTCCCAAGTCCTGCTTGCTAAAAAATTACCTTGAGGCCACGAAACACACAAAGAAATTAACACCAGTGCATACATATATAGTTGACAAATACACATACTAATATGCTCGGGTTTTCATGTGGTAATTCTTCCCAGTCTTCAAGTCTGTCTTAACTGTGCAATATGCATATGAGAGATCAACTGCACAATTAGTGAGACAGTGATACTTGATACAACATATGAGCTCTGCTGTATGAGCTGTCCTGCAAAACATGCAGTTATTGATAAATTTGACCCAAAAATTCATGCATGGAAAAGAATTTTTTCTTCTTTGACTCATTTGGCAGCATCTGTGATTTGTTCAAGTACTTTACTGTCTGTAAATGAAGCAAGAATTAAGTAGGTCCATGAGTAATTTTCTGTTCAGAATCGATACATCCAACAGAGGTCTTATTTGTCATACTGTGACAGTTCATCAATTCTTCCTCCCACCAACTTCTGTCTTACCACTCAACAAAGCAGTCAGACATGTGTTTGTTCATTTGCTCCCAGCTTTTTACATCTCTTTTTTTTTTTTCTCTCTCTTCTAATGGTAGTCAAAGTTTGCATTTCCATGATAACAAAACATTTGCCCTATTACTCAAGATTGGAGAGACTTCTGTCTTTGCAATATGTGTTTCATTCTTTAGACCTGTACTTGAATTTCCTTTTAAGTATTGCACAAATTGTAAAGATGAAGACTTTTGGTGTTTTCACTGAAAATCACCTTCAGCCTCTGAGTAACATGATGTTAGAAGAGAAAGGAGCTCAAGCACTAAGGGGTACCCTTGAAACTTCACCTATTTTTAGTGTTAGAGATGTGTGACCGGAACATTCAGCATTGCATTCATCTCTCATCAGTTAATTTCTGGGGTTCCTTGAATATCTCAGCAGGTGGACTGAGTCAAGTTCTTCTCCGAAGCCACATATGAGAGACTGATATTAATATGCTGAAATCTTCCCCTCCTCTCCTATATTGGGGCCATCCTAAAACAGAATATATGAAGCCAAAAATTTTGGTCACCAGATCCAGAAGAGCAAGGCTGTTAAGCCTCTCCAGAGAGGTGGAGACTAGATTCGTTTGCCTGTGAAACCTAAGGGAAAGGCCTGGCCTGCAAGTCTTCCTTCTCTCCTTGCAGTTCTTCTGAAACCTGACTGTTTCCACTTGTGGCTAAAAGAGAAATAAAAGAGCATTTAATATATTCAGCTTTGTATACCAATACACAGTAAGTGAAGATGTATTGGATGTGACTGTGTCAGAGGTTCTAGAAGTACTCCTGCAAGCGGTCGGCAAGTATGCTTCCACCAAGGAAACGTGTGTGTTGACTGCATAGCCTGAGCCACCAAGTTTGGCTCTTCCCACAGGCATGCGCTCCAACATCTGTTGCTGTTTCTGCAACATCTGTTGCTGCTTCTGCAACACCAGGAGGGGAGAGTAGGAGGTAGATAAGACTTCTTAAGACAGGAAATACAAAGTCAGACTGGCTACCTGTGAATACAGGGAAACTTTCTCAAAACTTTTAACTTCCCAACGTTGTGAAATGAGGGGGGAGACTGGCAGGATTCCCTGACTAAATGCCTCAACAGTCGACTCTTAAGCAACTATTTTTCCTTTCAGAGGTTTCCAATCTGATTTTGCGTTTCCTGATGAGAAGAATAGAGCAGCAGAAAGTGAGCAGGTTAAAAAATCTTACTATCAGGCATTTTGACAAGTTCTCCCTGTTGTTTTCTCCCAAAGTCAGATACTTCCTGGTGTTGCCTCCCCTTACTATTTGCAACCTCTGTTGCTGGCTATAGAACCAAATAAAAACCATGTGATTAAATTAACGATCTCTATCGTTTTCTGTCTGGCATTTATAATTTCTATTTGTATTTGGTGACAGGAGCAAATCAAAAGTTAAGCTAAGTACAGGAGCACCCAAGCACTCCTGTTGTATAAGGGGAATTGCATCATATCTTTCATAACAAGAAATCTTCTCATCACTAGGAATATAAGCTTGAAATTCAGCAGAGCAGAATGAGCGTGCCTTGATGATTCATGTCGTGGTGAACTTGGTAACTGTAGCAACGGGTTGTTTGTTGTACGTCGTAGGGAAGTCCTGCTAAAATCTGGGTGATGAAGTAAAATGAAGGTATCTTCTGGACTGGATGAGTTTCGATTTTGCTGTTTTCACTTCTTCCTTAGAAACCACAACATGAGTTGTCTTTGGGCTGTCCTGTTCATGGAATTGTTATCAGTGTGGCAATAAGAGGTGTGCTGGGCCTCCAAATCGGAAACCTGGTCTTTAGGGAACTGAACTGCTTCTTTAGAAGTGAATCTTATATGGGAAGTCTGCATAATAGTGAGAGACTATAGTGCTATTAAGATACGGGAAGCAGGCCAGAAAATGCGAAGGTTGGGTTACTGTAGGCCAATTCTTTGGAAGAATAAATATTTGATTTGAGCTTGAGAAATGCTGGGTTTTAGTGTTGTCTTAAAGGTAATGTAGATAAAATCCTTAGAACAACGATTGCATTCATTCGTGTACATCTGGATTTATTTATGTATTTTGAAAAGCAATCAATTTTTTGGTTCACACTTGGCTTTTACATCTGATATGCTGTCGTGGTTTAGCCCCAGTCGGCAACTAAGCACCACGCAGCCGCTCGCTCACCCTCCCCCCCACCACGGTGGGGTGGGGGAGAGAATCGGAAGGGCAAGAGTAAGAAAACCCACGGGTTGAGATAAGAACAGTTTAATAATTGAAATAAAATAATAATAACAGTAATAATAATAATAATGATAATAATTGTAATGAAAAGGAGAACGAGAGAGACAAACAAAACCCAGGGAAAAGAAAACAAGTGATGCAACCGCTCACCACCCGCTGACCGACACCCAGCCAGTCCCCGAGCAGCGATCGCTGCCCCCCGGCTAACTCCCCTCGGTTTATATACTGAGCATGACGTCATATGGTATGGAATAGCCCTTTGGTCAATTTGGATCAACTATCTTGGGCTGTGCCCCCTCCCAACTTCTTGTGCACCTGGCAGAGCATGGGAAGCTGAAAAAGAAAGTCCTTGACTAGTCTAAGCACTACTTAGCAACAACTAAAACATCAGTGTGTTATCAGCATTCTTCTCCTACTAAATCCAAAACACAGCACTATGCCAGCTACTAGGAAGAAAAGTAACTCTAACCCAGCTGAAACCAGGAGATATGCTATTTTTAGTAAAAGTAGGAAAGAAAACATATTTGGAAGCTGTGTTATCTGAAGGAGAAAAAGTACAATGAAACAAAAGCCTAAACTGCATTTGGATTTATTTATGAAGTTGTGAAAGCCTAAACTTTTTGAACAGTAGGTTATTCCCAGGGATTTCAGTGTACTGATGTGCTGATTAATGATGCAACAATCCATTAAGCTGCATTTGTGTTTTTTCTCTAGTTGCATTCTACTTGTAGAGCAAGACTTGTTGTATAGGTAATCAAATATATTTAAATTGAGGTTATCAAATTATTATAACCTGCAGAGAAGTTTAAAACCAAAGTTAAAGTAATTTTCTTTTTTTAATCTTAGACTCATAGAAAGTAAAGTACAATTGTCCACAGCTTTTAATCTAAATCTCTTCATAAACTGATTGTTTCATGTTGTCTGGAACGTGGAAATAGGAACTCCTATTTGAATCTAGGAGACCAGTTTCACCAGAATTAAAATTCCATGCTGGGATCAAGATGATGCTGGCAGTATGCTTGCTTAAAACCAATTCACAAGAATTCCCTATTTCAAACTGAACTTCTGAAAAACTGTAAGAACTCTTAATTCTTATCCAAAATACCATTGCCCATTACAGGTGACCTTTTGCATCAAACACTTATTATGAAAACCTCACCTTTTTCCAGTATTGATTTTGTACATCAGATGCAGAGATGACAGGCAAGAGGCTATCCCTATTCATTCTTTTACTTATTTAAGGGTATGTTTGTGGAGTTCCTCCAAACAAGGGAGGGGGAAGGAGGCAGGGCAAAAAAAAGTCAAAATAAAATAGTCCCCGGACTAATTCAGACTTACGCCTTTATCTGTGGTGTGAATCTAAATTACATCAAGTTAGATTAAACTAATATGTTTACATGTGGTAATATAAAGAGGAGATCTTATTCAAATACCTGTCACTCTCTGTAGGCTGCTACCAGGACCATGCCATAAGTGGAGTCAATTTCTAGAAATGATAAGAAATTTTTTTATCCTCCTTGCTATTAAAAAGATAAGAGCATTTGTAATGTTTCAAACCAAAGTATCTAACCTGTCTAATCAAGATAGTAGTCAGAAGTGGATTAGGAGTGCAAGAACAAGACAGGTTTGGAGGGATGATTCCAGTTGTTATAATCTCCCAGATTTTGCTACTGATTTAGGAACTTCTGGATGAAGAAGTTGCATACTGACTAGCAAGTTTAATTGCCATTGATGGAGTTTTGTTTGATAAATTTATTTAATTACCTTCCTAACTTATTTTTGCCTTTGGTTCTCAAACCATCCTGTTGCCATGAGTCCCACAATTATATAGGATATGATAACGCATGTGCTTTTGTTTGTTTTAGACCTGCTTGATAGGGTCTCTGTTCTGCCTGGGTGTGTATAATGACAATCAGGGCTACTATTGCGCTAAAGAGTAAGCCCCTCAAATTGGACTCGGGGGACCAGCATTTTACTGTGTAATGGCTGATCTCCTGTTTGACTGTGAGCAACTCAGTTTGAGGTATCCTGGTCTTGCAGGTTACCTGTAGTTAATATAACAAGCCAAAGTTTCCTGTGGATTTTTCACTATTTTTTAAAATACATTCTTATTTGTCATAGAATGAAAATTCCTAATAAGCTTTTTTTCCTTAAGTGTAAGAGATGGGATGAATAATATAAGATTTTAAATAAAATTAAAAATTAATTGTACCTCAGAAAGGTTTGGGAGTCTGTGTGTGCCGCTGCAGTGATCCATTGCAGTCTCCCATGGATGATGTGTGGTGTGCCTCTGCTGTGGTTAAATTACAACATAGCAACAGAGAGAGCAGGAGCAGGGAACAGTGATTTGGCATCGTCTGTCTTAACTCCCCACCACCAATGCAATTGAAACATGGTCTGGAATAGTAAAAAATGCAAAATGCCTAGAAGCCTTGCAAGCATGTCTATTAATGGTTATAATCAGACCTGACCTATCCATACAAAATGTAATTAAGCTATTATCATACATACTGGGACTTGTAAATTATTTTGTTGCTTGGTGTCATGTGAGGAACAGGTGTGATGTAGTAAGAATGCCAGTACCAAGAACATAATAAGAAAGCTATGGCTACCTTTGCTGCTGCTGTTCTTTAAATTTTCAGGAAAAAAAAACCAACCCACAAGCTGATTTCTAGCACAGGCAATGCTAATCCACATGGGTTCTTCCTCTGTCATATGGAATGAACTCTGGGAAATACAGGGATTTTTGGGACTGCTTCTAGGAGAAAAGTCATAGCAACATAGCAACGTGACCCAAGCTGAAATAAACTGCAGAGGAGGTCCTGAGTTGCAGGATCTCCTGAAAAGGAGCCTCGTATCTGCTGGGTCACCTAATATGCACATCATGCTAGTGTAGCAGGTCAATGGCTTACTGCTGTGGAGGTTGATCTTGTGTATAAGGTCATCCCTATCTCCATGTGTAAACCAAGAGAACTTTCCTTGGTACTTGCAGGAACTCTCTAAACGCTTTTCCTTATTTGCTTCTTAACCTGATATCTCCTGTTGCTTACATGATTTTACAACTTTTTAGATCTTCTGGCTTGTATTTTTCTAAACGATAGAGAATGAACTGAAAATTTAAAACTGTATAGATGTGTTTACTTATTAGTAGCCATGGTGCTAACTGTTACACAATAGAAATGTTCACTCCCCGACCTCCAAGAAAGATGCCTACCTCAAGATCTTAAAAATTAGTCATTGAAAAACATTAGATGAAGAAATAACCTTATAAAGCATCATTTGTGTTAGAGTTCTCCTGTTTATGTGCATCTCCATCAAATAAACATTCATATTCTCTATTCTATAAATATTATTTCCTAAATATGATCCCAAAAAATTACATTTTAAATCACTGTGAATGCTTAATCTCTGGTATTGTACTTACTGCCCTGTCTCATTGCTCGGAAACCTTCCTCTTCTTGAGAAATTCTCTATTTCAAATAATTTACATATTTTGTACTAATCTTTACAAGTATCTACTGTTTTTTCCTTTCCAACCAGAGATCATAGCTTGTGATGCTGTTTCTTTCTGATTTATTATTCACCAGTCAGTTTTTTAATAGATCCGAGTAGTTCTTTTCACAGCTGGAAACATGCATTGAAATTATAATGAGTCAGGTGAGTCAGAAGCTAAAGAGGTTGTCAAAATTATGTAAACATAATATACTCTATTTTCCAACCAATTTTATGAAGTATTAACTGATACTTGTGTCTAATTTTTCCAAATAATTTCTGCTATTTCCAGCTGCTGTATTGTCCTATCCTTGCACAATGTTTCCTGCAGTGACTGTTAAAACTGGACCTGTGCTTCTGTCATATTGATGATACCAACTTACCTTTTACGTAAATCAGGAAATATTAGTGATACTTATGTCTGTCTTCATCATTGTCCAACATTCATCCATTTACCTGCTCACTTCTATGATTGCGAAAAAGGAAACAGTGAATTGGCAGTAATATTTCTTCTGCCTCTCATATTTTGAATCTTTGTGAGTCTTGAGCTTTTAAGGAGTCATGTTGACATGGCTCCGTGAGCAAGCTGTGTATGTACATTGTGTGCCATAAGCTCTCTAACAGAAGTTAGAAGCCAGTTCAGTTCCACTGGTTCTGTGGAGTTGCTCCTCACTTACATGGTATACCAGTGTGGGAAGATCAACCTTGCTGATGCCTTCTCTCCTTGTTTATTTCCTAATTGTGCAATATTTGGGTAAACTAGGTAGTGCTTACACTATACATTGGAAAAAAAAAAAGGAAGTATGATGCAGGTGCTTGTTAGAGATGTGGTTCACTGGAATTTGAGCTTCTACATTCAGTGCAAGTTTGAGGAAAGCACAGTGGAAGACTGGCATTTCTGGAATACTACATATGCTACTACCAGATTGATTGATTGATAGGAATTTTCTTCCACCACAGCCCTAAATTGCCACACATTTGAGTACATAAAATGAAGTAGTAGTAAGAGGGTTGCAAGCAGGTAGTCATAGAGCAGAACCAGTTGGTCTTAATGATGTTGATTTACCCTGCTCCTTATTAGGAGTAGTTATCCTGGGCTTGTCTAATGTTAATGTTGCTATACTACTTTCAGCATCTGAAGTAATTTACATGTTATTCCTGTAAAACATTCCACTGTACTGTTTAAATCCATTTATGTATGATGGCCCTAAGTCTCAGAGTTAAGAGGAAGTGGCATAAATAAGAGGATTGGAGGCTTTTGACATTTTCACTTCTCATTGATATGTATGTAAGACTTCATGCCTTGCGGAGTGAAAAGCTCTAACTTTCCATTGAATGGGCATCCCCAAATGGGCTTTCAGAAATATGAATGCTATAGGTTAGGGATTTCTTTTTTCTCATCCCACTCACTCTCATTTCCACAAGCCCATTCACTCTGCCAGCCTAGCTGTCATAACCAGTAATATGACACAGAGTTTTAACCCTTAGCTATCTGACAAATTTGGTAAACAAAATACTTCTGAAATTATAGCTTTCTCTCCCCTTGAGCGCTGCTGTTCGGTCGTGGGTGCTCCAGAAGTTGTTAGGTGGGTATCTGCATTCTTTCCATGGAAGTGGACAAAGGAGAGAAAGATGTTAACAGAATTCCTCAAATGTGCTGGCTGGTATAGTCATATACAGATAACTGGAAACCATAATACTGAGTCCCCAAACCAAAATTTGCTTAGAAAAGATAGATCCTTTTATGAAATAGGGGGTGGGTGGTTCTTATTTTGCTTCTGTTGTCCAAGCCATTCTGGTGGTCATATTTTCATGTTCTCAAGGTTATTTCTCTTGACTACAGGGGCGAAAAATGACTAAGTAGACAAAGGTTTTCATATAACCAGTTGTTCCTAGGAGGTGAAGCTTTTAGACAAATGCCAAATATCATCCATAATTAATTTGTAGGAGTTGACAATATTATCTGTTTGTCAAATTGCTGTATCTTACCTCCTGAGTTAAAGAAAAATACTTTAGATACTGGTCTGCCCAGTGTCCAGCTATTGAGTATTGCAGACTGTTATCAATAAACTCGTATTAAAAGCATTGAAGTAAATTGGATCTTGTGGATTGTAGCTATTGTGCGGGGCTTCCAGACCTTCACTGCTTAGGATCTCCAGGCATAGATATTGCCTGCAGTGTTACTAGTAGTAAACTGGCATGAGTCTGCAGTGATGTACAATCAAAGTTAATGACTGTGTTAAGAAAAATAATGCTGACCCATAGTTTACATTCACTTGTGATACACTCTGCATCAGATTTTTGCTGGTTTTGCAGGAACAGTGTGTTACTTACCAGGTTGTGCAGCCTTGATCCAAATGAGACAGTTGAAGCTCTGCCTCATGGGACTGGCAATGCAAGGTGTACTGGTGTATATGAAAGTCCCCTAAGTTTTCTCCAGCCTGGTAAATACCAGTTATGCTCTTACCAGTATTAAAACAGATTCCTTCCTTGGTCCCTCCTTGCTGAAAGCCTCGGTGCATGGCCTACCCGGGGTAGGTGGGCCTGCCTGATCACACAGCTACTCCTCCACCTCAGACCTTTGTGCTTTAGTTTGCTTCTGCTGATTTTTGTCCTGTTGAAGAACAACATTTTATATGTTCTCTTTCATATTAAACAAATTTTTCATCTTTCTGACCTTCAAAGAGAAATCACCATTCACTTGAGTAGTGTTTGTTAATGTATTTATTTGTGTTAAGAACTGCCAAATTGTTCTTATTGGAACAATTGTTTTTGAAGGTAACCTCTTTATCTCTGAATAGTAATCTGTAGCAGGCAACTGGAAAATAGTACTAATAAGAAACACAAGAAAAGCAGGGTGAAGTTGTGTTATAAATGTTGGCTGCATCTTGTAGTCCAATTCTTTTTTTCGACTGCAAGCAATTTACTGATGGATTTCCTTGGTTATCCTATCATTCTACAAGGACGATAAGCCTGTTGACCTGTGAGCATAGAAATAGTCTTTATTTTAAAGTTTTTGTGGAACTGTCAAGTTTACTAAAACATAGGATGTCGCTGCAGAAGCATAGGTTTAATGTGCCTTTAACAGCATCATGCTTGTGCCTTCTGTAACAGCAATCTCCCCAGCTGCTGCGGCACCTTTCCTCAAAGAATAGAAGTACTGTCTGGGACTTTTTGAACCACAGATTGGAGAGGGGGGAAAACACTTAACATCAGACTAGGTCAGTGACGCTGTGCAGACATCTGCATAGGACCGTGGTGAGAGCTAAAATATTGGTATCTCTTAAACTGTCAGTTTCAGTCTTACAAAGCCAATTTCAGTCCTGCACCAAGTTATTTCCTATCTATGGAAAGGATCAGTCAAGCTTGTGCTTTCATTTTCATAACACCCCATCACCACCGCTGCCACCACCACCCAGAGATCCCGCTCACATTGTGGATTTTCAGTACTTAAGTATAACTTCTGACCCACACTGTGAAAATCTAAGACTAGCACAGCTGCATTTAGTTCACAAGTGTTCCTTTCTAATAGCTGGCTTTTTACGTTCTTTCTAAAATGAGAAATGATAAGAGAAACTCTTACGGCCTTAAGTCGTATACAGCTGCTACAATAATAGTAGAAATGTGAGAGTACCAATGTAATGGTAAAGACTGGATTTACAGTGAAAGACGGCAGACTCCTGACGCTGTAACTTCAGCTGGGACAATTTTTCCATTTACAGTCAGTGGCTCTGATAGGTAAAGTTTCACTTCTGAAGCCTATACAAAAATAAGTAAAACCTCATACCTTTTCANACAAAAATAAAGATGATATACATAGTATTTGGTGCAATGAAGCAATGTGTAGTGATCAGTAAGAAAATACTGTTGAAGAAACAGCAGTGCAGGCAGAAAGAATTCAAGGATGAGAACAAAGGATAGTACTGATACGTGGAAATGCACAGGTAACACTTCATGTCCTTTCAGCTTTTATATATTTATTTTCCTAGTCTTGTATAATCACAGATAGNACTGGATTTACAGTGAAAGACGGCAGACTCCTGACGCTGTAACTTCAGCTGGGACAATTTTTCCATTTACAGTCAGTGGCTCTGATAGGTAAAGTTTCACTTCTGAAGCCTATACAAAAATAAGTAAAACCTCATACCTTTTCATTTTTGTGTAACTTGCTTCCTCACAAAAATAAAGATGATATACATAGTATTTGGTGCAATGAAGCAATGTGTAGTGATCAGTAAGAAAATACTGTTGAAGAAACAGCAGTGCAGGCAG
>VYZW01014979.1:10417-24687 GCA_013401315.1 Balaeniceps rex
ATACTGACCAAAAAAAAAAAAAAACCAAACCAGAAACAACAGAATTTTTCCTAATAAAAGAAAGCAAACTACTTAGGCTCAAAGAAAGCTAGATTGGAGTCACGATGGTTCAGATAATCTAGATCTGAGAAGAAAAAAAAAAGTACATAACCATACACTTAGGAAAGCAGAAACTTACATTATAGAATAACACTGCTCAATGAAGCAGTTAAAGAAGTGCTGTTCTTGTACTGGTTTTATATTTATGAAGTTTTTTTTATATGCTTCATTTCTGGTGGTGGGCAAGGAATCACAGAAGTGATGGTGGATGCCTGTTCAGTATTAAGGAAAAGCTGCTGGTCAAGCACAGAAATTGGCTGACAAATAGTCCAGTTACAGCAAGCTTTTTCACCTCTAACTGTAGCACTTTGAGTATCTGGACTATATTTCTAGTATCTTTTGCAAAACTTCTCAGAACACACTGGAGACTCTTGTAGATATATTGAAATATTAACGCCAAGCTGATAGGCAACTATTTCAGTTACACCAAAATTAGGTTTTCATACTTTACAAAGCTGCTGTTTCACATGACAGTGCTGTAAAATAGCGAAAGGGTAGCATACAAACCATACACAGCAAAGTACTGAAATACCATGAGTTTAATTTTAATGACTGAAGCTTCTTTATATAACGCAATATTAAAAAGCTCTGTTTGAAGATGAACACGACAGTTCCAGGAACTATAGCTCCTTCAAGTATGAGCAATATCTTTACCCAGAAGAAAAAACATAAAGTGAAAAGGAAAGTGAGCTACAGGAGGAAGGAAAGGGGAAATCTTGCACCCGTACAGTATTTACAAGCAATTTAATATTCTAAAACAGTTTAAAGAACAAATTCTCACAACAGCTGCACTTAACCATTATACTATTTTAAAATTTGGTATACGATCTTTTACAAGCTTCAGTATCTACTAGGTAACTTATCAAGCAGCAACACTTCACATACTACATTCTCCAAAGGGAGAGACAGGAAAAAACTTCTCCTAAAGAGAAGTTTAAAGCACTTGAGTGTTTCAGATACTGGATACAGAGTGTATCTGTCAGTTGGTAAGCAGCCTTAAATGAAATGGAATCCTTCAGGGCTGAAGCATTGAAGTGTTCAGCTGACATATCAAAACATAAAGACAAATTACGCATTCTGTCAACTTCCAAGAAGATAAAGCCTCCCTTATGCTGCCTCTGAGACCACTCAGGACAAATGCTCTCACTGTGCTATGGCTTGCATAGAACAAAGGGCATATTCCCCCTCCAAATATTAAAAGGCAACGACCCAAACTTCAGTGACTGGCAGGTCATTATGCCTATATGACTCCAGTAGGATTCCAACATGGCTATGCTCAAGATGCCTAAAATGAATTCAACAGGCTGCACAGTAGGCAAAACCAAAGGGAATCAAAAAAGAGACAAGGGTCACAAGTAACACAGGAGAGGACATAACCTACTCCTGCTTGCACACTTTTAGCACAACGAAATTTCATGCCACTTAAATTTCTGGAATCCAATAGTCAAGAATAAGAGTTCATTTTCAGTGAAGCTGAAGATCTTAATATTCTACTACACTGACCAAAAATAAACTTACTGAACAATGCAGGAGAATGCAAGTTACAGGCATGGAAAAGTTTGATTTGACCCAACAATGTCACCCATGACATGAAATGGAAGGGTTTTTTGGTGCTCAGTTATATCACAGTGAATGCTTTTTGATTTCATGATGCACTAACTTGAGAAGCCTAGGAATCAAATAAATTTAACTCTAAGTTCAAGCCTTGGTCAGCCAGAATCATACAAATGGAGATCTGTGACCCACAGACAACTCAACTGCAAAAAGTAATCTTGTGCAGAAAGTTCCTAAATACTTACAGTAATTCTTACCTAAAGAGCATAAAAACTGTAGCTGGCATCAGGAAAATTTCATTGCAAGCAATGAATTTTAGAATATTCTGTTGATTAGCACTCAGTTTCTCCAAAAGATTTCTCAGAAAGGGCAGACTATTTGAACTTCGTGCCTTTAAAGAAGAAAAAGAGATTGCCAGAAAACATACGAGTTACACCCACCTTCTTTAGCACAAAGAAATCAAAATACTAACAATTATAATTTACAACTTATTTCAGCATTTTAAGACTAGATTCTTTAAAGGTATTGAAATTAGTATCCCAAAGAAAACTACTGGAAGCATGGAATTCCATAATTACATAGAGTTCAATTAAAAACATGAGGTGTTGCAATTCCCTCACCCACCATTTTAGGTTCAACTGCACAGAGATGGCCATGAGCCTTATTCTGTCCACCAGGAGGAAGTGCTTATGGTAGTAGCAAGATAGCCTAATTAGGAACACCAATGGCTGGAGTTACATTAAGCTGCACAAGGCAGTTCATTGAGCAGCAGGTCCAGCTTGCAAGTATTTTGCTTCCTAGCCTCACCCTGCAGTTTGTTATTTTACTACTGAAATAGAACATTAAATTTCACATGTCTTAAGTTTCAACTTAACTGTTACACAGCATTTGCTTCCTTCAAAGAACAGCATTTGAAGAAAAATAATTAGTGTCAAGTCCAACATATCAGTCATAACAGAATATTAGAGTCTCTCAGATTCTCTGTGCTGACATTCCATACTACAATTTCACTCTAACTCCCCTAATGCAGCTAAAGGAAACCATAGCTGCAACTCAAACTTGTTTATAAACCCCAAGAATACCAACAGTATTAATCGTATCATACATCATATCATACTTACATCAAGAACCTTCTTTGTATATGTGGCAGCATGAAGCAAAGAGAACAGCAGAACTGGAAAAATACTCACTGAAGCAAGCAATAAGGAAAATTATAGGCTGCAGAAGTGCTTCATTTCTCCGTGATGTTATGCTAACACACAAGTCATAGCCTGATGGCTCTTTGCAAGAGGTTGGCTAGAAAGACCTATACTGGATTAAGACATGTATATGTCCAACAACTATATTTATAGCTCTTTCCTTTGCTTCTTACACCTTCTCTTTGCCATGCATTTTTATTAACTTCAAAATGTGCATGTACGCAGGCGTGCAAAAGTACAACACGCACCATTACACACCAATGCATTTCTACTGAAATGCATTCTTTGTGCATTAAAGACACATGTGAGGCTACTTCTTAAAATCTATCATATACATGTAGGCATAATACTTTTTATTAAGAGATGCTACAAAATGCATTTCTTCACCAAAGAACATGCAGTTGCCAGCCATTCAGATTTTAGAGAGCAAGAATGCAGACATTCCTCTGCCATAGACATTTTAAGAGTAGGACATTAAGCGTACATATAAAGTGGCACAAAGAAAAGTCAGTTCTTGTATGTCACCTTTGACAAACTGCAAGAGTAAGTCTTTTTTGCAGACTTTATCTGTTTAATAACTTACCTGAAAAAGCTACTACTGAATAATTGTCTCTCTACATGATATATGTCCTACTTACAGAGAGGAGTCATATATAAACCCTGTACTGGTAATAAATGAGTTACTAACTTCTCAAAGTGTCACATGAGGCTGGTCATAAAATCCACTGAACTTACTAAGTCTCAGGGAAAGAAAGTGTAAGTAGCCAGAGACTGCAATGCACTAGTTATAGAGGTGATTAACCTGAATATGGATAAATCAACATAAGCCTCTCCTATTTTACATAGAGTATGTTCTATGAATAGCAAATGTGTTCTAGTTTAAACTAGTTTTTCAAATCATGGCACAGGTGATGAAAAGAATCCAGTTTTTAAGATATTTAAAAACATTACCAGGATGACACAAGTAAAGGATACTGGTAACAGGGTAGGAATTCACAAAGATAAGAGAGTACAACAGGTAGTGGCAGCTGTCCTCCAGCAAAGCCTGGGCCAGAAATGCCCTGCTAAGCTGAAAGTGCGGTAGCCTTTGGTGTAGTCGGAGGGCACTAGTAAGAGCATTTGCCAGCAAGGCACGCTGATAAAAGCTTGCTGCTTCATGCAACCTGCAAATCATCAGAGGAGACGTTACCATATGAACCAAGCCCCTGCTCAGAAGTCTTCCACTCTTGAGAATTGCATCACAATTGCACAATACCTGAAGTATTTCTATTATTGTACATAAGCACTATTACCAAAATACAACTCAAAAACAGGTAACACTGACTTACTGCAGGTACCAAAGGTAAAACAACTCAATATATTACTCCATAACTACACATAAAAACATGCATTTGCCACTACTTTACAGTTGCTCAACATATTTTCCAAACACACCTAAAAGTGTTGTAAACCAATCTAAAAATCTGTAAACTGTTCCGACAAAAAGCATCCAAGTAAGCCGACTAATAGAAATTTACGCTTACATGAAAAACAACTCTGTGAAAAGGGAGCGTTGTTACTTGGCAAATTTTTAATGCTATTTTACAATATTACAATACATACCCTAGAAGAGGCAGGACAAATAAAGCTGAGCAGTAAACTGTGAACAAGCGGGAAATCCACATTGCTGTATCCAACTTGTTAGCCATCAGAAATTGCTACATTAGAAGAACAAAAAAACCCAACCCCCACAGAAGTTGGTAGCTTAATATTTGCATAAAATGAACAGTCTTCCCTTCTATATTAAATTGCAAGTCTTTATCCAACCTTGAATAGAACCAGATTGTAGCTTGAAGCAAACAGCATCTTTTTGTTCTGTATGAAACTTGTCTCGTACAATGTTACTAACCAGATCAAAAATAGCTTGGCTGCCTCAGACTCAAAAGGCTCCTTTGTACATTACAACGAAATATAGTGGTAAGATCTTGTGTGGAGGTAGTTCTAAACAAACCAACGTCACAAAACAGCCAGCTTCAAAAACATATCATGCAAGGTCTTTAGACCTGACTGACTTTTGTATCAATTGCTTCAAGGTTCCTTTTAGAATATACTTCACACACCTGGGGCTAAATCTCACTTCTTACGGAGGGAGGAAAAAAAGAAGAGGTCAGGTAAGTTAAGCATAGCTACATCATAAGGAAAATGGTATTATTTTGGCCTACACATTCTTGGCCGCAAAAAAATAAAAAAGTTTTGAATGGTAATCTAGCACCTCTCCTGTTGTTGAGCTCTCCTTAACCACAGCCCTCTTTACGCCTGATACAGTCGCCATACCAGGAAGGCTCCAATGAAACACAGCATACTTTTGGCCATTAGGTACCAAAGAGTCAAAACATCAGCTTCCTTTCACCTGAAAGGGCTCAAAATTTTTTCCGAATTTGAAACAGCTTTTGAAAGCTGTTCTTTTCCTCCGTGCTCCCAGATCTTTTTTTACGAAAATATCCGGAAGTTAACCTACCTAACCTGCAAGCGTCTTCATATCATTATCTACTAGCTTACTCGCACAATATAACCACAGACGTATAGCCATAGTCACACGGAATTAGTTTTGATTGAGACACTTTCCAGAACGGCGGCGCAGCAACAACGCATTTTCCATCGGAAAGCGAAAGAGCTGCTTCCCCCTGCCCGTACCCGGGCGAGCAGCCGGCCATACCGCGATGCCAGCAGGACCCTCCCAACAGGGCAAAAGGCGCCCGCGCTGCTGGAGAAGCACCGTGGCCGGCCCAGGACCCTCACGCCCCGCCCCCCCCACCGCCAAGAGTCGGGCCGGCGCCGCGGCCTGCTCCCCCGCGCCCACGGCCGGGGGCTCCTCACCACGGCTCCGCCGCCGGCCCCGCCTTGCATAGGCCCGTTCTGCGTGGAGTCCGCCATGGCCGCACCTGCGGGAAGAGAAGGGCCTCAGTTGGGGCCGGAGCCGCCGCCACCGCCTCCCGAGCTCCCGCTCGGGCCGCCCGCAACCCACCGCAAGCGCCACAAACGGCAAAGCACCACACACCACCCTCGTCGCCGCCGCGCGCTCCCCGAATACAGCTGTACGTCACTTCCAGCGGGTCGCGGGGCCTGCTGGGCAATGTAGGCCCGGCGACGTGACGCGTCCGACCGCGCCTGGTGACGTCATAAAGGCCTTGCTGGGGAGTGGCGTAAGGCTGCCTCGGGCGAGCGGCAGCCGCTCCAGGCTAGGAATGCGCGTGCCGGGGCGAGGTCGCTGGGCGGGAGGCTCGGTCCTTCCTCCACCGCAGCCCCTGTGGTGCGGCGCCTCACCGGCCCTGGGGCCCTGTCGCCCTGTCGCCCGTAGCAGCCCCGGCCTCTGCTTCTGTGTCATGACAGTAACAGCGACAGTAGTAATTCTCGCTTCAGCACTAGTCTGGGGAGCGTTTGCTCACTGAGGACCAAACAGGCTTTCCAGAGCCATTTAGCGAGACACAGAGTTGGTGCTGCGCGTCAGCAATGTGAACGGGAATCGCAATGTAACGGGTCCTAGACAGGGTGCTCTTCATTTCCTCGATGCTGTGGTAGCACGGTGATGTCACACAACGATGCAATGTGCAAATATTGTGCCGCCTCAGACTGTGTCCATGTTGTTTAGCATTACTGGTTCCATATAATGTAAAAAGGCAAACAAAAAGAAGCCTTTACAAACCTGCGTATGCCCAAACATTCACACTTTAAGCAGTATTAAATTATAAAGGCAGCAGCTTTGAAATAAGGTTATGAAATCTTTGGTCAATAATCATTAAACCTTAATGCTAAAGAGCTTTAATCAAGTACAGGTATATCAGCAAGGTTGACAGGAGGACCGAGCAGGATAGCACAAAGCAGAAGCCTCCTGCTCACTCTGCAACATATGCCATTTGCAAGGTCTTGGGAAGGGTTAATCCTCCCTTCATTAATCTGACCCTTGTCTTAATTCTGATTTTTTTTTAATGATCTGTGCTGGATAGCTGTGCAAACATGCTTCTGTTCTCAGCTGGAAGTCTGTAAACCTAATATAACTCGGCTGAAGCACTATCAAAGTAAAGGAAAACAAAGTGAAGGCCTCAAGACTGACACCTTTGTCTTTTAGCTCCTGTGGCCTCATGTGGTTTGTACTCCCGGGTTTCTTTTCAGGATGTGCAGCAGGTTCCCCCTTCTGGCAGCACGGGTTCCAGGACAGCGAGCCATCTGCTCCAGTTTCTAATCATTCCCAGATGCTTTCAATTACTCTTCAGCAACAAAAAAGATATATTTTTGTGACCAAGGATGTTGGAATCAACATCCGCAATCAGCCTCATTTCTGGCTTATGATGATTAAACTTGAAGATTGATTGGAAGGGACTGGGAAAGACATCAGGAGAATATGTCATGAAGTACGTTGACGGGGAAAGACCAAAAGAAGGGTCAGCTGACAGGGATTCTAATACCATAACAATTACAAGTAAACTAAGGCTTGAGGCTAATTAACACTTTTTAAATTGAAGATGCAGAACCTGATTTTCCACTTCTTTTCCCAGCCACTCATCTCTCTCTAAAATGGCTGTAAAGTAGCGTCGTGGTTTAGCTCCAGTCGGCAACTGAGCACCACACAGCCGCTCACTCACCCTCCCCCTCCCTGGTGGGATGGGGGAGAGAATCGGAAGGGCAAAAGAAAACTCGCGGGTTGAGATAAAAACAGTTTAATAATTGAAAAAAAAATAACAATAATAATGATAGTAATAAAATTGCAATGAAACGGAGAATGAGAGAGAGAGAAACAAACCCCGGGGGGGGGGGAAAAGTGATGCAACCGCTCACCACCCACTGACCGACACCCAGCCAGTCCCCAAGCAGCGATCGCTGCCCCCCGGCCAACTCCCCCCAGTTTATATACTGAGCATGATGTCATATGGTGTGGAATAGCCCTTTGGTCAGTTTGGATCAACTATCTTGGCTGTGCCCCCTCCCAGTTCCTCACGCACCTGGCAGAGCATGGGAAGCTGAAAAAGAAAGTCCTTGACTAGTGTAAGCACTACTTGGCAACAACCAAAACATCAGTGTGTTACCAGCATTCTTCTCACACTAAATCCAAAACACAGCACTAGGAAGAAAAATTAACTCTCTCCCAGCTGAAACCAGGACAAGTAGGTACAAGAACTACCTGCTATTTTGGGACCATTTTTTTATGGGTGGAGGAAACTCTATGGGTAAACACCACTAGAGAATTAGGACTCTTCGTGTGTCTGCTGCATGTTCTCAAATGTGTAATGAAAAGACTGACAAACACTTATGCTAAACCAAAATTAAGACTTTGAATATTGCCCCAGTAAATTAAGTTTAACAATTGCCAGATTATTTTCTTTATTACAAAAGAAAATATTCATGCATCCAGGAGATTTCTTTAGATGCAACTGAAATGTGGAAATACACACTGAAGACCACCAGATGTTTAACACTGCCAAACTGAAATGTCACAAGGAAAAAAACTTTCTGATCAGTCTTCAAGATTATGTATTTCTTAAATGGAACTAGGATCACAAATCCATGTCTCTGTCAGGAGTGCTATTTTATTTCTTAGCATTTGTAATTTAGGAAGGACTGAATACACATGCATGCAAAACATTCATTTCTAGAGTCTGGTTTGCTCTCTGTCAGTCGTAACACTAAATTTTATATTTTATTTTAGCAGAAATTGCCTTTCACAGCTTTGCCTTGATTTCATTTAAACAGAATGTTAAACCATTGTTTATTTCCAAAAGTTAATATCTTTAAAAGTGCCATTCTTTGGAAAACTTCATAAGGAATATCATACTTGGCCCTTTACAGCCAAGAAGTCCCCTTTGGTTTATACCAATTTTTCTTTTCCCAGCTTTCCCCTTCACTTTTGTTCTGCATCTGTTGTCGTTTGTTGTTAGATATAGTCTCTCCTGTTGAGCAATTCGGACCACGCTACTGTTCATTTTAACTTGAGAGAAGGCATTAAATTATATCTTAAGAAATGAAGTTTCAGCTATTGGCTTCTCCCTTTCCCAATTCTTCTCTGGTATAATATTGCTGATTGAGCAGAGAGGAGGGGCAGAAATTGATTCCTGTGTTATTAATGATTTGTTTTCCAACAGTTACAAGGGGATTCTTCTGGACCATCAAGGCACCAGTTTGCTTTCATTGATGATTGATAGTTCAGATATTTAGAATAGTATCACCACAGGAATTGCTGAGGACTTATCTACCTCATTAGGAATATAGTCCCATTTCTCCTCTCTGGCAGTCCAACATGATCAGCACAGACATACCTGAAATTGTAACTAACAGAGCTCTCTGTTTCCCTCCGGTAAATTTATAAGCCTATCAGAGAATTATTGGCAGTAACGATACCTGGGATCAGCTCTCTCTTAATTTAAAAAAATATGGATGCAAAGAGATATATTTTGACCTTTTGGGCCCAAACATTTACACCTACTTCCATTAAACCACTTTGAAGTCTCAGGGAAAAAAAATAAAACACCTTAGTATGTCTGTAAAATAATTCACATATTTTAGAAATATACGAAAGAAAATATGCAATGCTTTGCATTTGTTCAGCTCCAGCTGAGACTCTCCAGACACACTGCAAGTTTACTAATGCTCACAACATCACTGTGAGGTAGATGTTCAATGAAGACTTGGGTCAAAAAGGTTGGTAATTTACTTGCAGGCACATGAGCAGTAGCATAACTGGGCTGGAAAACAGAATCCACAGTTCCTGAGTCCCCATTGCCACTTTGCTTCGTAGTCACTACGTGTTTTCAGTTGAAATAGTTCGCAACACTCCACAAGTAATTTGAAGCCCATTTGCATATCCGAAAAAGAAGGAGGCTTTTTTGGTGTTTCCAATTAATTACTGAGAACCTTATTACAGATGCTGTGGAAATATTTTATAAACAAAGATTATTATTATAAATAAATTTTGACAGCAATAATAAAATATTTTATCGAACCAGTGTTTTGCATTATAGGTTGTTTTAAATTTGGGGGTTTTATTGTCTTTTTAATAGCATCACCACCAGAAGCATGCAATCTTTTGTGGTCTCCAGTGGCCTCAATTCTCAATCATTTTAACAGAAGCTGATGTAACATTATTTAGGTGGTGGTCACCACCTTGCAACATGGAGCACTTGAGGTTCAGATAATGATTTATCTATTTTGTCCTTCCTGATTTGAAAGAAGGTACTGTTGCTAACATCTGTATACAGTTTTCATTTATTTCGAATAAAAGAGAGAACATTCCTCCAAGGTCGATAGGATTGCAGTTCCTCATAGCCAAACTAGCTCCATTATTTGTGTCAGTAGTGTATAACACAAAGCTAAAATAAGTTTTTATGCAAAGTTGTAATGAACAATTTGGTTCTTGTTTGTGGTTATCTCAAGCTGGCTGTCCAAATCTAAGAAACAATGAAGGACATTGGGTCAATGCCCGTTACATTTTTCAGAAAAAGAAACAGAAGTCTTCTGTCTCTCTCTACCAGATTGCTTTGTGATTTTTGCTCGATAGTCTGTAGCAATATCAAACATGGTCTTCTTTCTTTCCCCTCACAGCTGGAGTTTCCATTTACTCACCCTTCCTGGAAGGATTACCCTTTTAATCACTGAGTGTCTGCCAAAGCACTGAAAAAGAGAAACCACAACCTTTTGAAGATGTGCAAAATAGGAAGATATTCCTTCCAGTTGCTTTCTGTGTCAGCTTTTTCATAACTTTCAGCATTTTGGTATATCCCTGTGTTATTAAGATACGTGACACAAAAGCTGCAAGTGTAAGCTTAAGATGGTACAAAGAACTATGATAAATTTATATGTATCTTTTTAAAGATTGGAGGTATGGCACAAGGCTGGGCCTGTGATTGAATCAGAGAGTAGCCTTACCAGTGTATTTTATTTGCAATGTCCAACCCACTAAGGACATGAAAAACATTGGAAACTTAAGAATGGAAAGAAAGATGGGCAAGTGTTCTTTTAATAAATGCAAGGAAGTTTAGGAAGATTTTAGAATTCTGCAGCAAGAGACCGTATCAACAAATGGAGGAACACAGTGAATTATAGATGTGAACTTTCGACTACCTGTACTGTCTGATTAGAAATACCGCAGCAGGAAAGATTGATAAGCATCCTCTTGCAAGCTTAAAGAAGTATCTGCAGGTATATTGATCAATGCTGAACTCAACACTGGATTGTTGGTAAAAGGCTCCTTTTCTCCTACTAAATCACAGGCTACAACAAGGTAATAAAAAGAGGACAAGGGACAAAATCCCAAAGCTGTGAGCTTTCCCAAGGAGAAGGTCAGTTTGTGATGCAAGGAATGTTAGCTGTATGTATGCATAGAAATGTGCAAAGAAATATTCCCTTTCTGAAATACTGTCTGTTATATGAACTGAGCAAAACCCCCCCAAAATTTGGCAACAGTATCACTTGACATGGTATTGCACTAATAACTAAAGACTAATAACACTATAATCTGTGGTCCAGTCTTTTTCAGCAGAGGTATTCTTGAACAGGGTTATTTCTCTGCCCCTCATTCAGCATAAGCAGATGTTTGCAGATAAATAATCAGGGTTGCAAGCTGTATAAACTGAATCAACGTGAACCACCAAGAAGTTTTCTGCTTTTACCTCGTGAACCACCAAGAAGTTTTCTGCTTTTACCTGAAGTTGATGCAAGCCAAAGACTAGCTATCTTTCCTCGACATAAGTGTACCCGTCAGACTGTGGGGAATCCCACCCCATTCACATGCAAAAGTTTTCTCACAACTACAGCAAACGTGGGGGCTGCACGGTTTTTGTTCTCTGCCCCCCAAAGCTGCCACTGGTTTCATCCATAAGCATCTTCAGACATTTTTTCATGTCTGTCAGTATCATCTGCACTCCTAAATATAAAAGTACCTAGAAAGTAAATGTGTTACAGGTGACTATAGAAATCCATATTAAAATTAGAGGCTTCAGAGAGAAGCTTTTGATTTTGGACAGTTTTTACACAGTCTGGTATGTCTTCCTAACCAGGGTAGGTTCCAGTGGGCTCATTTATTATATTATATACATTCTTCATGATCTTTTACCATGTATTCCAAGTGCTGAATTTTCAAAATCTCTTTGCGGTACAGATAAACTCTGAAATCAGTAACTTTCTCCACTCTTTGTGAGATCCCATTCAGGAATTCAGTCACAGAAAACTGTATGGATGATTACATGATAGGGATATGTGGAAATATTTTTAACATTTGGTATTTGATATTAAATTGTTTAAACACAGTGGACTGACATGTCTTCTGTAGACATTTTGTTGCTTTTTTTTCTGGAGGAGGGTATTTTTATTCATTCACAGCATATCCAATTCCAAACAGAGGAGGCAAATGCTCCAAGGGTTCCAGCTTATATAATTCACCCCTCTATTTTTTATTTTATTCTATATAATTTAATTAGATTAATCTAATTGCCAAAAAAAGTATATGCATATTTTATCCAACTGTTCTTTGTAGCCACTGATAATCAATAAGAGCTCAGAACTTAGAAAAGATAAAGAATACATGGAAAGACAATCAGGTTAATTAGATTTGTCCTTCCAAACAGTCATAGGTAAAGTCCATCCATTTAAATATGATCTAATCATGTGCTGAAGTGTCGTGACATTGAATGAAATCAAGCTGTCCATATCCCAGAAAATGTTCTTACTGAGCTATGAAAATCCTCAAGGATACCAATTAGTCAGATAGTCTACTGATAAGTCAAGGATAAGTTTCTCACTCAGTCATAATGCTTCTGATTTATATATTGACCACTGTGACTGGTAATGAAAGTGTATTCTTTGAAGCTCATAACTTCTTAGCGAATTCAGCCTTCCGTGTTATGACTTTTGCAGAAAAGAGCTGCCTTACATTTCTTCTTTGGCAATCTTTGGTTGCTTATATATAGCCACTAGTAATTACTTTATTAGGAAGGTAAAATACAGGGAGGATTAGGGTTCAAGGGAGATATCTGGCATTATAAAAAGGAAATTGTAAGCAATCTAGAGAGGGTCACAAGTAAAATGAAGAGTTAAACACAGAGCAAGATTATTGACATGGATGACAACTTCTGAAACGTAATGGTCAATGGTGTATCAGTCAGTAGCATGGGAAGAGATGCACGGGGAATTCAGGGAACATAGAAAACTGTCTATACTCATTGTTAGCTTCTTCACTGAGGTTTAATGAGGCTTTTGGTGATAGGATTTTGGTGATATGATTATTCTTGTTGATGCAAATTTTGATGAGTTGCACACTTCTGAAAAGTAAGCAAATGTCCTTGATCTCATTTTCCTAATCAAAAGATAAATCAGAGATTTTAAATATTTCTTCTTTGTCATGGATAACATGGATAAGATTATCTTACATTACAGTTTGTCCAAGACCACTATTAATAGTTCTTTGGTAGGATAAGATGTCTGGCACCTTTGTTTTAATCTTCATGGATTACATTAGGTAGAGGGCCTTGATCTATTAAAAAGTCTGGCAAGGTTGTCATGTGATTCCTTCAGAGTCATTTTTCTGCAGCAAGAAACAATGTGCAGATGTAAAGTTTAAAATAATTCTGACAGGAGCAGGAAAAAGGTTCTGGAAGTTTGCCTGACACGACAAAATTCACATTGCAATGACTGGATGGGTAGTTAATATTCTGGGAAAGATGCTTAAAGGAAAAGGTACCCAGCCAGTGCTCAGTATAATTCCCCGATAGCCCATTGGGGAGGCAGAAGCTATGAGATGATGTCCTCAACAGGTAAATTCATGATGGGTGAGGCAGGAAAGGCATGAAGATGTAGGGGCAATAAGAATCATTCATGCTAAGGTTTTTAAGCAGCATTCGAGGATTAAGACTGGCAGGGTGGGTAAAAAGGAAAATGGGAAAAGAAGATGAAAAGGGAAAGGTGTAATTTGCACACTAATTTTAGCACAAGTAGAAAAAATCAGAGAAATAGAGGTATTAAAATAGATAAAGGAACATCAGTCAGGAGAAGGTTGAAGCATAAGAAGAAAACTGTAGCAGGTAGTGGGCTTAGTGACAGGAGTGTTCTTGAGAAATGGGAGATGAACAATAAGAAATGAGAGAATAATTTCCACACAGCGATATATTGCTCAGAGGTAGTGGAATCTGTATCCTTGGAGATTTTCAAGACTCAGCTAGANTGAAGGATAAGCACTCCTAAGGATTCATAGAAATTAAAGTGGTGGAAGGTTAATAACAGAATAAATGTTCTCAGGAATTCCGCTGTTATGAAAAATGTTGATTTCTAAGATGCAGATGAAAGAATAGACATTATTTGTAACCATAAAGTGCAGCAATTCCAAAGTGTTACAGCTCACAAACTTCCTCATCAATACTGCATCAACAAGCTGAGCTTCTACATCAATCTAGGTTTTAG
>VYZW01014979.1:28482-39678 GCA_013401315.1 Balaeniceps rex
CTGCAGAACTGATAAAAATGAGAATGGAGGGCCAAATAGTAGCTAAAGAGAAAGGCATGGTTAGTGATCAAATATATTATGTTATGCCAAAAGAATGAGCTGTGGTTTCTCATCTCTTCTGAAGATGCCATCTCTTGCTCTACATAAGTTAGCTAGGTCAGAAGACAGATCTGTTTTTGTTATGTCCCTGTCAGTGCTGGAAAACCTCACAATTGATTCTGTCATAATAAGGACATCATATCAGGTGCAGTTCAAGTCTTCCTCTCACTAAACCCCAGTGAATGAACTGGGGAGCACAACCTCAATAACATAGCAAATCACTAGTAAACTTATTTCTGAAACATATTTTGGAATTCTGGAGTTATTAAGACCTCTTACATAGTAAATGGGTGAAGAAACTTGAGTGAATTTCCTGTTCCTGCAGTTTTCTCGGGGTTCGATTTAATGGAGATTTAGAGCATTATGATCTGATAATTTGTGTCCATGTGTACTGGAATAGTAACTTCCTACTGTGCCTTTCAAGTAAGTTCATTCATGATAATCCAGATTTCTAATTATCCAGAAACTGGATTGTGTCTACTCATTGTTCTTGAAAACTAAACAGGGCACTACATTTGCATTTTTTCAGTAAACACTTACAGGTGCACTTAACTTGGTTGATATGACCCCATCTGCTTCAGCCAGGGCCTCAGACTGCAAAAGCCCAGGAAGAAAAAAAAACAAGATGTCTTTTTATCTGAGCAAGTGCAGCATTCAGCAAAGTCTCAATAGCCTCATTTGAGGCCTTTAGAGGTGGCGATAACAAAAGCAGTAAAGCAGAGAATGATGATCGCAAAATAGTAGTGGTAAGTTCTGTTCATCATTTATTGTATAATTATCTCATAAAATTTCATTGGAGACCCTCGCACTAAGATTCTTCTTGTTTGAAGTATAAACCAATCTAACACTGTAAAAAAGGTCACTAGAAATGAATAGTGAATAATATTTGTGACAAGAAGGGTAGTTAGGAGAAGTATTTAATATATTGAAGGACTTTTTCAGTGGTGTTGGCATCTGAGTATTTCTGGCATTTGCAGATGTAGAATTGCATGATATCTTGAAGGAATGGTATTTCTCAAAGAACAGCAAAGTTTACTAGGAACCAGAAATAGTGCGGGGGGGATTTCTTCTTAAACTCTTAAGGGGACTTTCATGCTATTTATCTATTCTTTTGAAAATGGAACACTCATGCCATCTAATCACGACTTCCTTGGATTCTGAAAGACCGATAAAAGGGGCACATTGATACCCAGTGAATAGAAATACAGTATTGCATTTTGGATTTGATCTGTTCTGTGCGTTCTTTATATTCAACCCATAATATTCAAAGATTGTTTTCATGAACCTAGCTTGTTCAGTCACTAGTCATCTGATTTCATTCTGCTCTGGAGATCAGTGTGAATAGTTTTTCTTTGCTATTTGAGTATTGAGTATCAAGCCATCTAGTTTGAGAAATACTTTAACCAATGTCTACCATATGTATTAGTTCTACACAAATAGAGAGAGTGCTTCAATTTCTATCCGTTGCTAAAAGCTTTTTCAGCAATGTTATCAGCTGAGATCAGTTTGAGTAAAGGCATTAACGTCTGCTACCAAAATAGAGCTTTATTTTGTGAAGAATAAACTTCCTAAAGGCTAATACCAAACAGTTAGGTGACTTGGGATTAATCTTTGGTTAGATCTCGCCTCTAGAGACCTACTGTGAAATCTTGTTTTAAAATCATAAGTGAAAATCAGTTTAGTGGTTTCATACTTGTTCCTTGTAGATATTTGTCTAGGTAACAAAATCGCCACACAATTCAGTGTGTTTATCAGGCTAAAAGTAAAAGCAACTAGAAAAGACAAATATTTTTCTAGATGAAATAGAGTTTGAGTTACATTTTAAACTACAGCAAGAACCCATGGATGAGGAGGCTGGATTTCACTCCTTTTGTGCTACCGACTTACATCATTAGATGAGCATAAATGACAGCACCCCTGTGCCTTACTATCGTAACTGTTAACGAGACTGCTGAAACACATCCTTACAAAATGCGATGACAATCTTAATTCAAAGACCTACCTGCAAAGATCCATTTCCTGCCTATTTAGGGAAGTCATAGACTCCTGGCCACCATCTACAATCCATCTTACATAGTCATCCAGCAGTCCCTAGATAAAGTTATGTTGAAGATATTGTGTGCACCTTGGACCAGCACAGAAAGTCTAAATATGAATTATATAGATTCATGTGATGATTCCACACCATCATTTCTCATTGCACCAGAAATCCAGGGTAGTCAGGGTGAAGCTGGGGGAATTTAAACTGTTTAATAAAAAAGATTCAGAAAGTGAATTTGAGCAGTCGTGGTAGATCATCCACACTGCAGCCTCCTACTTTGCTCCCTGTTTCTGCTTTAGGTTGCTCCCACTAACTTTCTCCGAAGCAAATCTGTAAAGGAGCCAGAAAGCAGTGTGGACACAAGTTGTTTGGTCATTTGGACTCAGTCATACTGCTTAGTCCTTTTTGATTTAGCAGTATAGACTACCTAGCCTGTGAGTTATCACCGAGGCACTAATACACAGGCACCTTCTGACTTATCCTCAGCAAACGTGGTTCTTGCCCATTACTGAAACTAAGAAGCCATAGAGATAGTGCAAACCCTGTATTCTGGCCCTTTTTCTCCATGTCCATGTCACGTGCTAGGCTTGGCAGAGTGGCTTTATCGATGGGACGTTTTAACTGGGGAAACCAACTCTATCAACTCTATACAGTTCCTGTTGGTTTTGAAAGAAATCTCCTAGCATAAGCTCAAGATTGAAATTGCTCTTGATAGCTTAATAATTACTGTACTAATTAAAGATGTTTCTGCTGCAAGATTTTCTTTACAGAAGCTGTAACCAAATGAAATCTTATTCATACTCTAAACTCTGATTCCCTCAGAATGGAATTAGTTTCTCCTGGATGTCTGACTGCATGGTAGGAAATTATTTGGTCCAAGGCATTTACCTAGCAACCTTTCAAGATCCACTCAGAATGAGACAATCAGGATAAGAAGAATTTACTCCTTCTTTCAGGTGTTTATGAAAGACTGTGTGAGAAAATGATTGTCAACATAAGTAAATAAAATGGGCAAGGGTCTGTTCTCTGGGTGTATGGATAAAATGTACAACCCCTGCCTGTATACTCTGCCAGGACTACTTACTGGGAACAGCCCCAGGTACATATTTTCTCCCAAATATGGGCCAACGAGCCAACGAGCACTGTAACGATTAAATAGGTATGGGCAAATACAGGCCACTCAGAAATAAAAATTATTCAAAATGTTACTCAAAACCAAATAAAATCGCAGGCAATTACAGTGTTTAGTCTTTAATCCTTACCATCAGTCTGGCTATCGCCACACACAAAGACCAGCCATATCCTGCCATCAAGCTGTCCACAAGCTCTTTTTACCAGAGAAAAACAGACATACGAGCAGATATATTTTCCTAAGATGCCGCACAGTACACAGCCATGTAATTGCATTATAGCGCTGGTCCTGACTGTAAGCAATGAACCTGGCAAGGCAGGGTTCTGGGCTAACTGTCCTAATGGGCCATTTCAGTTGTTTGTTTTCAATAAAAAATCTTCTGCATTATATACCAAGATTTAGGGTCCTTAGAGAAAGTTGTTAAGCTCAATATATTTGTAGTTTGTTCTAGCAGCAGCAGACTTAACATAATACAGCAAATTTTGAAAGAAAGGTAGGATATTTCAGTCTTATATTCCAAATGTTTGCATACTTCCATTCAAAATGTCCATCTGTAACATATTACTGAACATGGCTGAGATAAATGCTGTGTGTGGAGAAGGACAGAAAGGCCTGGAGTTTAATAAAAAGTATGCACTATTCGCCTTTTCCACTTATTGTTGATATCTTGATAATGATTGAGAACAAAAGGGTTTGTTTCTTTCCTGGGTGTTTAAGTGAATATTAGTCTGCAAATCGGTGCATATACAGTCTATCAAGTACCATCTGTCTCTGTACAGAAGGGTGCTACAGAAGACCAACGACTAGATTATCAGCTTTTAACTGCTCCTAATGAAGTCCCTGAAAACAGCCTGAGATGAAATTAGGGGAAGGAACCTGCAGGTAAGAGCCTGCGATAGAATATGGTGGAGGTGTGAAGCCGGCATGCCCTGCGCTCGACCACCAGACCCTGCTTCTTGGGAAAATAAGGTGGAGAGATACCTACTTTGTAAGTGCCAGTAGTGGTTAGCTGGGAGATACGCACCAGCAGAGGGGAGGTCCTGAAATGCTGATAAACAGATTTACATGCCTTTGGAGAAAATGCAGTTACCTGTATGCTTTAGGTACTTCAGCAGATTTTGAGGAGAGCAGCACATGTTCTGGGTCACATAGGTGGGAAGCTGCTATAGTGTTTCTCTCTCCCTTCCTATAAACTGTGGTGCTTACAGACCAGAGAAGGGTCTTGAGGATTGCTCTCCTGACTAAGGGTATGTCTACGCAGCTCAGTACAGTGCCATAAAAGATACCTGTAAAAGAGATCACTCAAATTAGTAGTTGCAAAGCTCTCTGAGAAGGCTGAATTAGCCAAAGCGAAATGTGCTCGTTTACAGCCTCCTCGGGCGTCTCCCTACAGTATTGCACTGTTCAGCTATGTCACCTAGATTTCAGCCAAATGCTGGTTTTAGTGCAGGAGTCACTGAGTGCAGCCTGTAGCCTCAGAACAGCAAAACTGAGGGGCTTTCCTCCTAAAAACGGAGGCTGTAGGAGCAGCACAAAGCGTGGTCCTAGAAAGACTGAACACCATAGACAAAATGGAGAGCCGTGATGGGCAGGTATGTGATGCTCAGTAAAACCTTCACAGGGGAAAAGCAACGTGTAAGAGTGGACAGACATTCTTGTGCCTCCAGAGTAGGCTTAGCTAGTGAGTATTTAACATGATGATAGAACGCTTTTAATGTTGCATTTTAAATGTTAAATTGAATACTGGTTTGTTTGTTATGAATATTGTGCCTTCACACCTTACTGGCTGACCTTGTTATCCATTCTGGTAGAACAGGATTATTTTTAAAAAGGGACTGCTACTCTTTTATCTTTCCCATTTCAGAAAGCCTCAGCCGAGTGCCTTCTGATGTATTTTGCGTCCTGCTGCTCTTGCACAGGGCAGACGTCTCCATTTTACTGCCTTCCCCTGCAAAGGTCCTGCAAACCACCATATAGATGAGAAGTGGGCAGGCAGTTTAGCAATGAATGCTGCTGTGTCGGATAAATTGTATACATTTTTCATACAGTTTGTTTCAGCTGAAAGCTTTTTCCTCCTCTTATGGCCCTTTTAGGTGGTCTACGTGTTGCTCCTTACACGACACTGGAAAGCAAGCTGTCTCTGGTAAATAGCTAGGGGAAGGAATAGAACAGGCATTAAAGATGAGCTTCTTTACCCCGAATTATCTGCAGATTCTTCTGAGATGAAGCTGCCGATGTCGGCTGCCTGGGAGCGTTTTCCTTTTCAAAAGCCGGAGTAAATGAAAGCGCTGTTCCTGACAACGGTGGGAGAAACGGACGACGTGGAAACTGGCAGCCGGCTGAACGCGCTGCTGCCCTGCCCTGCCCTGCCTTCCCTTGCACCGCTTTGCAAAGCTCCCCGCCGCCCGGCTCTCGTAAAAACCCCCCAAATACAACCAGGCGGCCTTCGGGCGGGAGATGCGCGGCTTCTCCGCGCCGCGGAGCCCCGCGGGGACCGAGGTCCCGACCCCCCACCAGCGGGAAGGCCACGGGTGGGCGTGGGGCGGGGCAGCTCCCCGCACCCGCGGGCAGAGCCGGCCGCGCCAGCGGCGGCCCGGGCGGACTCGGTGCCAGGAGCCTCTCGCCCAGCCCGGCACTTGGGAGAAATCCGTGGGCACTGCAGGGCCGTGGCGGTCCCCTGCGCCCGGCTTGTGAGTGTAGGAAAGCACACGCAGTGGGAAAGGTTCTGAGAGAAAATGGGATGGGGTTCTCCAGGGAGAGAGGAGGAGAAATAGAGAGAGAGGAAGGGAGGAAGAGTAGAAGGAAGAAGAGAAGGAAGGAAGGAAGAAAGGAAGGGAGGAAGAGGAGAAGGAAGGCAGGGAGGGGAGAAGGAAGGGAGGAAGCGTGAAGGAAAGGAGGAAGCATGAAGGAAGGGAGGAAGGGGAGAAGGAAAGAAGGAAGGGGTGAAGGAAGGGAGAAAAGATGGGAGAAGGTAGGAAGGGGTGAAGGAAGGGGGAAAAGAAGGAAGGAAGGAGATCGATCTCTTTGTCTAGAATGTGTTAGTTCGCAGGCACCCTCTACCATCTGTTGTAACTACCTCTATGGAGAACAGCCCAGATCAAATAATCGGCATCCTCCCTGTTTTCTGTGTACGAAGGTAGGTCTAGCTGTAGATCAAGTAAAAGGACCCTTTTTCCCCCGAAAAATGGAGAAGGGGCAGAGGAGGAAAGGAGCCGGCGGAGTGGCTGCGCCAAGCGCGTTCCGGCAGTCAGCCACCAGAGGGCGCTCTGCGCCTCTCTGATCTCCCGCGTAATTGATGGAGGCAGCAGCGAGAGATAATTAGTTTTATGTATATAATATTTGATCATGAAAATATTCTTTGCCTTATCCTAGTGTAGGGGACCTATAATATATGTTAAAATAGTTAATTTTTTATTATGTCTTCGAATTGTTTTACCCGTCCTACCCCCCAAATTATTGTAGCATCAACTGAAAATGTAGGCAATGTAAGCAATGTTAAATCTAATTTTTCTGTGCAAAACCTAATTAGCCATTTTAAAAAAGGTTAACGCCAGCGCCTCAGACGGTTTTTGTTTAATAATCCTATTACTGATGGCTCATCATGTATAAAATGGTGCGGGTAGGATGCAAAATTTCCACTTGTTTATAAGTGTATCTGGGAGAAATGTATAAAATAATCTACAGCACAGGAGGCAGGTCAGTGCGGAAGGGAAGGCGCTCGCCTAAAACGTAAGTAAGGCACCTTTCACTCCGCTCTTATTGCCATTGTCTTTGCAGAATCGAAATATTATGTCTGGCTACAAATTTGTTTCCAAATATACGCAACCTTTTCTCCCACATTTGTATTCCAGGGAAAATCTTGCTTGATTTTTTTTTTTCCTCCCCCTCTGTCGCAGTGCGAGCTTTTTTTTCCTTGGAGAATAGATGACTTGGAGGACCCTGGTTAGCTCTTGCTGCTTGGGGGGAGAAGGTATCTGTCCTGGAGAGCTCCCCACGAGAAAAGGGATGTTTTCAGGTCGGCCGCTGCAGTGTCTTGCCAAAAAAAAGAAGGAGAAGAGGGGAGCTGAGATTTCGCTACCTGCCGGTAGCCCTAGCCTTTCCGACCCTTCGACCTGTGCCGGCTCAGCGGGTCCCCTGCAAAGGCTTACCCCAGCCTTTTCCCATCACAACCCCGAAATCCCGCGCTCTGCTGGGTGGAAGTGAATAGCTCTAAGTCACGTATCCGCCTTTTTGCTATTTCTGTTAGCATTTAATTATCCTTCAGTGTCCCGAGACATAATGGTGTAAGAGAAGAGAGTTTATACAAGGAAAGGGGAAAAAAGGAAAATGGTCAGGAAATGGTTTTGCAACGATGTAGCCCTGGCGAGTGATGCCAATTAAAAATGCTGTACTCCGAGGAGAAAACGGGCTGCGGCTTAGCGAATGGATCTCTGCGGGACACGGGGCTGATCCTGCTCCACGGACCTTGAAGTCGTTTCTTGAAAACGATTTCTAATCGCTTACCGATTATTTCAGAGATATTTAAAGCTCCAAAAGGCACAATGGGGGGCAAGTTCCTCATTTAAGATTGAAAAAAAATCTATTTCGGGAATGCCTGCGAGTTTTAGCTCTTGATCTCCGAGACGCACCTTCGGCTGGGTGCGGTGTCCTCGTTTCCTTGCCCAGCCTCGGAGCACAGGAGCGTTCGCGCTCTCGGATGGCGAATTTATTTTACGGTAGCTTCTTCCGAATCGTAATTTGGGAGACGCGAATCTTTCTTTAGCGCCAGCAATATCTGAGTATACACACAGGCAATCGTCCGTCCATCCATCCATTCATATATATATATGAATATATACTCGCATATATATAAATATATATATATCACACAGAAACTCTTTTTCCTAGAGATGCCGCTGAAATAACTGTGGACAAGACTGTGACCAGGAGGGAAGCCAAGGCAGGGGCCGTGGGCTGTGGCCATCGGGAGATTTTGCACGTCGCTCCCCACTTTGGACGATACCCCAACTTTGACACCAAAGGCAATCAAGCGAGCTGCTCGCCTTGTGCAGCGAGATCGCAGCTGACAATCTTGTTTTTAAACCCCTGCTGATGTTCTTGCTCCCAATACTCCCACATCAGACAAAAATATCTGCATTTTCACCCAAACGCGAGCAATTACTAAGGAAACGGGCCTCTCGCTCCTTGCATTTTCCTTCTGGTCCATTTGAAAACGGATCCATCAGCGGGTACCAGGCGTTTACGGGAGAATTTCTTAAAGGGCATGTGGGACGGCAACAAAAGGCTGCCATTCACAGGAAAAGTCAAAGGCACTAAATGGGGACATCAAAAGGAATTCGGATCCAATCGAAAAATAAAAGAATCTGATTTCTTTTCTTATCTGAAACACGCAGATGAAAAGCCCCTAAAGCAAACAGCCAAAGAAAGAGATGTTTTTAAAACAGCAAGAAAGGGGGGAGAAAGGGGGAAAAAAATAAAGAAACAATCTCATGAATGCGTTTCTTCGAACTTTAAATGAGATGAATGACAACATAATATCAACAGCTTCTACACGACAAACCCCATTAGACTAATGTCTTTCACTGCCTCAGTTTTTACGCCTTAAACTGTTCCCGGACAGAGCAATGACTACAGCTAACAGTAGAATAACCCGGAACGACCCTTTCTCTAGGTAAAGAGCCGGGGGAGCGGCCGGCAGCGCTCCGGGGCTGCAGACAGGGGTTACCCCGCGGGGCTCGGAGCCGCGGGGCACGGCACACGGGTGCCTGTGGGTGTTTGCCGCCTGTCGCCCACCGCATCTCCCGCTGGTCTCCTTACTTCTGAGCAACTAGTTGCGTTTATTGTTTTTAACTGTACAGAGTAATGGGCGGACATCGCTGCTGGAATCCGCATCTGCTCGGAATGTAAATATGCAGCAGAAAAGGGAGATTTGTCTGTGTCCTGGTGTGAAGAGCGAGATCTGTTGTTGGAGGAGGATGCTGGGTCTCGCCTTAGCTGTTTCTCCTCCGTTTGCCCAGGGAAAACGGGTGGCTTCCTCCCTCCCGGTACTAAAAATCTCGCCGAGGAAGCGGCGGATTTTCGGGGGTGCTTTCGGCTAGCCCTGCCCCGGCTGTCTTGAGCACCAGCCGCCTCGCCTCCCGCGGCCGGCCCGGAGGGAGCGGGCTCAGCGGCCGCCGAGACCCTGGCCGGGGGTCGGGGCCCTTCGGGCGGGGGCTCCCGGGGCAGCCGAGGGGGAAGAGGCCGGGCAGCGGCCGAGGAAAGCTCTCCGCGGCGGGAGCCCCCCTCCCCCGTGCTCCCTGCCCCGATAAAGCCCTTCCTGACAGGGGAGGGAAGGGGCAGGCTGCAGGGCAGGGGCTTCCCTTTGGTCTCAGTGTGTGTTCTGTAAAGTTGTGACAGATTATTAGTAAAGGGAGGGGTTTCACAGTTTGATGAAGATATAACACACTCTGGACTATCCATCCTCCGGGCCCATTCATCAGAGGCAGAGGCAGAGGGGGAGAGAGGAGCTCTGTTCCTCTCCCCCACAGCAATTCATCACCGCGGCTGAATCGGGGAGTCTTGTCCTCCAGCGACCCGCTCCCCTGGCCGCCGTCCAGGGATCCCTGCTCGGTCAGCTCCGGCCCACACCAGCCCCGCGGAGGGCCCGGGGCTGCCCCGGTCCCCCCCCCCGCGCCCGGGGAGGGTCGGCCGTCACCGCGGCCGCGGGGCTGGAGCCCCTGGGCTGGGGGGCGCGGGCACGCACGGGGGTCCCGGCGTCCCGGCGACCCTCTCCCGCCCCCCCTCCCCCAGGGAGAGATGTGCCTGCCGCAGGATAGATGTAACGCTTCGGAGAGGAAAGCTGAGATGCCGTGTCGAGGAGAGGTGGAGAGGGACAGACGGACAGACAGACAGACAGATAGATATGGATGGGGCCAGGATGCTCCTACGGCAGTCTTTTGTTTGGGAGTGAGTGATCCTCATTGTTTGTCGACGCGGAGAAGAGAGGAAATTAATTGCAACCAATTAATAATTAATCCTGTTTAAACAGCTTTATTATCACCCCCGAACGAGAGGGAATTGGTCTGATAACCCCCCGAAGACCGAATGTCAAGTTTAACCAAATAGTTATTGCTTTATCAAACAGAGTCTGCAAATAAATTAATCAAAAGCAAATATGTTCTTTGTGCGGCTCATTTGCCGGTAATGGATGGATATGAAGATGTGCCGATATTATTGTCTGTCATTCAATCTAACAAAGTGAACATTTATTGCATATATATTAAAAATTATCCCTTAATCGAGTGGGGCTGGGGTTGCAGTTATTGGAGTCTTCCCAGAGGTGAAGTCCCCTTGGATAGGAGCGGGGAGGGCTGCGCTTCGCCTCCCGTGCGATTCCCTTCGGAACATGTTTCAAAATTGCTTTAATCCACCGCTAAATTGAGCTGTTTTACTAACTGTCCACGATATCATAAACAGTTTGAGGAGCTAATGGACGAGATGTTATAAAAATAGTGGACGTAAAGCACAGAAGAAGCGATATATTCGCCCAGGAGTGATGGCCGGGGACCCAGCCACGGCAAACAAGCCCTCTTTGTCTCTCCCTTGCTTACATCATTTTCTAATTAGGCATAAAATTGTCTTCATACACTGGTATCGCTGGCTTCATAAACATAACCATTATGGTTCATAAGGACCCCATTGTGGGGAGCCCCTCTCAAAATAGAAAAGGATCTGGAGAGGCCCAGAGAAAAAAACATCCCCTTTGTTTTCTCTTTTGAGAAGACGGATGGGCAATGTCACGCAGATGATTACTTTGGACTATTAAATTGTCAGAAAGGAAGAATTTCCCTCTTAATAAAGGGATTACGGGGGAGCGATGGAGCTGGATGCTGGAGGCTGGCGAGGCGCGGTACAAGACGCGGGGGGCGCGGGGATGGCGGGGCGC
>VYZW01014979.1:40465-92965 GCA_013401315.1 Balaeniceps rex
GGGGGGGGATGGGGGGGCCCCGCGGGGGGAGCCCCGCCGCCCGCCACGGCACGGCCCGGCACGGCACGGCCCGTGGGAGCCGTGGGATTCCCGCCGTGGTGCTCCCGGGAGTGAGCCCGGCCGTGGCCGGTGCCACGCACCCGCGGAGCAGCGGGCAGCCCCGGCCCCGGCGCCGGGATAACTGGATGGAGATGGATGGAGCCGCCTATCGCCCCCGACGCGGTGTCAGCCCCCGGACAATTACTGTCTCCAGAGGGATGGACAGACTGACTGACACTGACCTCTGCCCACGAGCCCACTGGCGGCCCCGAGGAGCTTATGTGCAATTTGCTGGATTTCGTTTACAATAACCCGACTTGACATAAATAACTCTCCATGCTGTGTCTACGCCCGCCTGACCTCCTGAACTAGCGCGGAAACACTGCCGTATTGATCAGGGGTGCAGTTTTTTTCTTTTTTTTTTTTTTTTTTCTTTTTGGTCCGTGAAGGCCCTCTCACTCCGTCCCCGGTCCGTGCGCTCCCCCGAGCCGGACCCGGCCCGGTCCCCGCAGAGGGGCGGCAGCAGGTCCCGGCCCGTTCCCCGCGCAGCGCTGAACCGAGCCATGCAGAAACGGGAGAGCGGGCCTTTTCCCTCGGACCCTGTTTTTCCTTTAGGGAGCTTCCCTGACGTTAAAAAGAGGAAGGATTTCAAGTTGCACGTCGCGACGGCCAGGAGCGAGTCGCGACACCCCGGGGAGGGCCGGCAGGGAAGCCGCGGGGCGGCGTGGACTCCCTGAAAGCCTCCGCTCCCGCTCCTTTCTGCTCTCCCGGCCTTCCCCGTTAGCCTTCAACACCCGCACCGCCTCCCCGCCGGTGCTCAGGGCCAGACCGTGGTCTCGGCCCCCGCCGGGAGCTCCACGGGGGCGTGCGAAGAGGGACGGAGGGAAAACAAATAGCGGGGAACGCAAGCAAAGGGGGGGAAAGGGACTCCCTGGCAGGAGTCTTGCGGAGCGGGGCTGGTGTTATCCATTTAGTGTGACATATGGAAATCTCTCGGCGGACCCACAATTAAAGGAGCCGACTCTCCGTCCTTTATTCCCCGCTAACTTTTGTGTTAAATGTTAACAACCTGGCGCTATCCATTCTGGCTCTATTACCAAGTGAATGTTGACTCCAAGGCTGCCTTCCTTTCTGCCTATTCTGGGGCTGCCTCCCACGCAGATTTATGTATTTTTGATATTAAATTCTTTCTGTCATTAAGCCTGCTCTCTTGTTGACTTTCATTGACCCCTGCCCTCGTCCCCATACTTTTCCATATTTAATACAGGAAGATTTTTGCCGGTGCCCTCCCCTCTTTGTTACCTCCCGGTTGACTGCCGTCCCTAATGGCATGTGCTGTTTGCTCTGTTGTTGAACTTGGTAGGGTCACATAGTCTTGTGCTGTGATATCCTCTGCATTTCCAGCCCTGCGATTCTGGGGAGGTGCCTTGTGGAACAAGCCTTTTTTCCCCTTAGCTACCGGCTTCCTAATGACTTAAGCAAACACCTTCGCTAATGATCCCCCAGGCTCCCCAATCCCCTCGGGGTTTTGTTTAGCTGAACTCCTAGTGCTCTGCCTGTCCCACTGGTAGCGTGGCCTCTCTGACCTGAGACATCGCAGCTCTTCTCCTTGGAGCGGGCTGCCTTGTCCAGCTCCGCCTGGGCCAAAGGCCAGGATCATGGGAGCATTGCATGCCATCAGCTGCTTGAGGTGACACCGAGTTACAAAGAAGAACCGCCAAAGGAAACTTCGGCTCACACGGGCAAATGAATGTGTTCATTTATCTCCTCTGACTCCGCAGTTCGCGGCGTGCCTCGGCCCTACAGCTTGGCTGGGGGAGCGGGCAAATGTCCTTCCCAAGAAAGATTGGCTCACTTCTCCTAGGCCGGTCTGTTCAGTATCATTATGTGACCGGTTTTCAGAATTGAAGTTGCCTGGTGTTTTGATTCTTCCCTGCCTGTGCAGTTGTGCCCTGGAGGTCCCTTCAAAATGGATGCTAATTGTTGGGGCTGCACACTGCTGCCTGCTAAAATGCCCCAGAGCTCCCAGGCCCTGCTCCTCAATGGCTTAATTGACAAGGACTTGTCTGTATTTAGGAGCAGCTGGTCCAAAGCATTGGCACATCAGTGCAATCTTAACACAGCATCCCTAGCCTGGAGGAGTATGAGGGTAAACGTGGTTAAAATGAAGGAAGATTTATAGTCGGCCCCCTTGGGTAATGCGACAGAAGACAGCTACCAAGATTTTCCCTAGTAAGGGTTTCATTCATCAGCTTCCCAGCCTTGGTAACATGTCTAGGAGCCACGTTCCAGCTATTATTAATAATAGGAGGTGGCCATTTAGCACAATTAGGCAGGTGACAATATTCCACAATAATGCCTGGCTCTAAACGAGACGGGGAGCCGCTAACAAACAGATCTGTGGCCGAGCAGTGCCGGGGCTCTGCGCCGCAGCCACGTTCCGAGTGGGTCCGGGCTGGTCCGGGGGCAGCAAGCGCTCAGCTACCTGCGAAGCCCCCAGCCCGCAGCCCAGTGCGTTGCCAGCTAAATCCTGGCAGGCACCGGTTCTCCCTCCTGCTACCAGGAGGGCTGGGAAAGGGCTTCTCCCGCCGAACTGCCTCCTCTAAACCCTGGATGCAATCCTCTGGAAGACACATATCGGGTTAAAAACATCATCCTCCCTTGCGCCTCCGAATTTTAAATTAAGGCTGTCTTTCATTTCGGATGCACAGATGAAATACATATATTTTTTTCGCACTCTCTTTGAACGCTTCTTCTCGTGAGCTTCCCGTTTATATGATTTAGACTTCTTTGACTTCTAAACGGGAACGGCTGGGTTTATTTTCTGCACAGGGTTATTCAGAGTTTTACAAAGAAGGTTTATGGCGCGGCTTAAAACTAAGGGGGTTTTTGTTGTTGTTGTTTTGCAATGTGTGGGAAATACTTTTATGTTCACACAGTTCGCCCCATGAATAGGGATAATAGGTTCGGGATCCTCATTGAAATTTGAAGTTTTTAAACAGAAATTCCCTAACTTTTGCTCGTTTTCTCAACTTTTTTGGTAGGAACAATGCCAACATTGAAGCCCTCGGTTGGAGTCTGCACAGTTGGAGATCTTTGGTGCCATTTTAGACATCTTTGGATTTCATCAATCAAACTGACTGCAATTTTCCATAAAAACCCTGAATTTGGGTCAGAAAGTGGGCAAAGCAGATAAAGATCGTTCGAGCTGTCTTATAAGATGATAAATAGATATCCTTTCAGTCCAACAATGCAAGAAGTGCAGTTTTGTAATTCACTTCCATTGGTTTTGAATGCAGTGAGTCGAAACAATTTATACATGTTTTCCCATGGTTAGAAGATGTCTTTACATACTTGTCAATAGTAACTTGACCTTTTTCCCCACTGAGCTACGAAGAGGTGCTTTTTTTTTTCCTTCCAGAGTACAGAAAAGGGTTGTTTTGGGCTGTTGGGGTTTTTTCCCCCCTCGTCCCTCTCTTTCTTTTAGCAACTAAATCAATAGGTTATTTCTTCTTATCCGGAGGTTTAAGCAGATGGTAGGTGAGCTCACCACTCTGCCGAGGAGGTGTTTTGCTCCGTGCCGTGATGAGCGAGTGGCCCGAGCGAGCTTTTAGCCAGACCTGTTGGATTTGCCCAGTGTATTCTTGAACTTGGAGAATGGTCTTTCATCTAAAGGGGGAGAAGCCCTAAAAGTCTCGGGCGGAGACCTCGGTGGATCCTGTCAACCTGCCACAGCTGGCAGAGCCCTGCCGTGGGGCCGAGGGGAGGGTTTCTGCCTCCCGGGTTTCTGGCCGCTCCCGGACTCAGTCCCACAGCTCCCGGCCGGAGAGAGGAGGAATATTTTGCAGGGGAAAGTCTGTGCTTGGGCCAGCCCGTTAGATGCTCCACGCATCCAGGTGGGATTGGGACGGGCAGCTCATGTCGAAAGGGTGGCCCGCGGAGGTGTGGAAACACCTTTAGAATCACCAGCTCAGTGCATCGGTCTGGCGGTGTTTCGGAAAGTAGGCCAGGAGCATTGGCCTGGGTCTGCAGGATGGGGAAACTGAGGCACGGAGGCGCTTTCCCACGGCTGGGACAGGGGGTGGCCCCGTCCTCGCCAGCCCCTGCCCATCGCTACGAGGCCAAGTGAAGGACCCTTCTGGGAAGAGGGCAGGCGAGAAGGATACATACTTGGGAGGCTTGAACTCCTCCAGTTCCCCGGGGATTTTCCCCGGGGGGCAGCCCACCGTGTCCCCACGCTCTGCCGGCGCCCGGCCCGCCCTGTCCCCCGGGGCAGCCTGCCGCAAACCAGCCCCAGTCCCGGGCAGAGGAAGGTGGTGGAGGGAGGAGGACCGGAGATAAGGCATTAGCTTTTGCCTTGCCTCCCCTCGCCTTGAACACGACAGCCCTGCTAAGTGCCGAACACTCCCCGCTAATGGATAATGACCTGCGGTGTGCAGCTGCCTCCTACTCCTCAGATGAAGGCTGCTTTTACTATTAACTGCATTTGTAACACGAGCGCAGTAGGTTCCCAACTAAAACAACCTAGAAACGGCAGCATCTACGTTGCGGCGGGCACAGCCGCCCTCCCGGAGCACCCGGACCCTTCTGCAGAGCGCAGACGGGGTCCCCGGCCTCTCGCTGTCCCTTGGGGGGACAACTGGGGCGGAGGAGGAGGTGGCCCAGCTGCCCGACTGTACTTCTGTCTCTTTGCAAAGGACCACGCGGAAAGGCGGAGGGAAAGGGTTAAAGCAGCTCGTGGCCACTCGTGGCTTCCCACGGGCCCCGTGGGTGTGAAGCAGAGCAATTCACGCAAATGCAAATTTCGGGGCTGTGAACAGTTCCCCTCCCTGAGGCGGATCTTGGGTAAAATTCCACCTGAAGGAGATAAAAAACGTCTTTTTTTTTTTTTTTTCCTCAAGCGAAGACATGGTTGTTGTCCGCCCTCCTTCCAGCTCTTCTGCAGAGCCGGAGGGAGGGAGAGAGGGAGGGAACGATGCTCCTCAGCGGTGCCCGGAGCCACAGCTGCCGCGAAGCTGAGCGGGGGCTTTGCCCGGCGAGGGGGAGCGGAGCCCGCGGTGCCGCCCGGCTGCGGGCACCGGGGCTCAGCCGAGCCGTGTGCGGGGCCAGAGGCGGGTTGGGAACCGTGCGGACACGACAGCAAAGCCCCCAGGCGGCCCCGCGCAGCTGCAGTGGGGCTGCGGGAGGCTTTGAGACACCTCAGCGGAGAGAGAACATGTCTCCGGACCTGGACTGCTTAAAAAATGCCTCTGTGTGTTTGTAACTCCGCAGCAGGAGCTTAGCTAGAGACACGCGGCAGTAGTTACACAAGGCGTTGGGGACAAGCCACTCAAATTCGGGTTGCGGTTATAAATAGCGCGATAAAAATAGTAATTTGATTCTTAGGAAGCCTTCCACCCCGTGCTAAACGTCAAAAGTCACGCTATAAACAGGTAAAAGGATTTCTTCCTTGCCTCCTTGCTCGCTTTGCCCCCGAGCGAAGCCCCGCGGGACCGCCGCGGCCCCTGCTTTCTCCGTTTTTTTTTTTTTAATATCTTTTTCTTTTTTCTTTTTTTTTTTCCTTTTTAAAATTTCCCTTCCCTCAGTCTCTCAGGCAAATATTTAAGGACACACTTGAAGCTAAAACTGACCTGAGAAATGTCCGCTAAGGCCCTTTCCTTTGTCAGTGACTATCTCTTCAACCACTGCCGCTCGGTGCCTCCCAAGCGGGAACGGGCTGGCAGAGCATCTCTCGGGGGGACCTGGGATGTTTTCACACCATGAGCGCTGCTCACGCACCTGCGGAGCGGGGCGGAGGCGTGCGGGCTTTGCCCGAGCCGTGTCGCTTTGCCCTGAAGGGAAATCGATAACCTTTTGAATGTCATTCCCAGCCACTGGCACCAGCCGGTTAACGATTCAGCCGGGCACTCTCTTCGGCAGCGGATGACTTACCCAGGATGATAAATATACAGTCACAGATTTTTCAGTCGACCCGACTTTTAGCGATGGAGATATCTCCCCCGGCTCCCCTCCCTCCGGCCAGGTGTAAGGGTGCCTTTCGCGCCCACTCGAGCCCCGCGGCCTGTCCGAGGGGCAGCATCCCCGCTTTCCGTGCCTTTTTCCCGGGCGAGGCCGGTGCAGTCGGACACCCGCTCGGGGCAGGACGTCGCTAGTGGCCCGGGCTGGGGTAGAGCTTTGTCCCGGTGCCCCTGGGCTGGCTGGCGGGGGCGGACGGGGCGCACCAGTACAGACACATCGGGCCAGAGCAAACCTGGACCGGACGGCGCTGGGGCCGGGCCGGTGCGCGGCAGGGGCGGGCGAGGAAGCGTGGCGGGGCAGTGGCCGGGCCGGGGGCCGGAGGGAGCCGCCCTCGGCCGGGGCAGGCGGTGCCACTCACGCCGGCGGGGGGCTGGCAGCTCGCTGCAGCCCCGCTCCCCGGTCTCTCAAAGCCCCTTTCAGCCGCTCTGCGGGCTGCTCACCGGAGGAGGCTGGAGCTACATAAAAGCGCATTATGAAAATTATAATATCGGGCCCAGAGCATGTCCGCCGAGGCAGCTCGGCAGCTTTCAGGCATTGAGCCCCTGTTCAGCTGGGCTGAGCTGTAAAATATCCATTTGAATTCGGTGCCTGAATGGAGCAGCAGCAAGAACAACAAGGACCGGGGCAACAGAGCTCCCTTTATCCCCCCTGCAACTTCCCCCTGCTTGGCCATTCCTTTCCTGTTGCACCTTTCTCGCTTATGGGCAAATTCAAGGGCTTTTCTTCTCCTCTTTTCTTCTTTCTTTTCGCTGAGCGGGAAAGGGGGACGGAGTGGCGGGGGGACGTGTGCGGGAAAGGCCCCGTGCCCTTCCCTGCCTGCCTCCCCGCAGGATGCTCCCCGGAGCCGGTGGCTCGTCTGGTTGCAGTGCCGGAGGGGGGAGAGGGGGGAGTAGTGCCGGGCACGCCCTGCCCGGCAAAGCCGAGCTCCCCCCGGCACTCGGCTCCTCGCGGCGGAAAGAAGCCTCTTTCTCCATCCCGGAGAGCGGCCCGCTCCGCCTGCTTTAGCCCAAACCCCGGGCCTCAAACCCCGCGACGGTGCCGCCGTTGAGCCTCGATGCGAAGAGCCGCTTTCGGCCCTACAAACCCCAAGGAGCCGGGCATGGGGAGCGACGGGGGGAGGGCGGACCCAGCTTTGGCAGATATGATCTATGGAGGCAGATGAGCCGACCTGCTATTCAAAATATTACCCATTGTGTTGGTAATGGCCCGTTTATGACTGGAATAACCCCTTTAATATTAATCGAGCCTTTTAAGGCCGCGGTTTCCTGGGCGCTGGGCAGGCGGGCGAGCAGCGCAGGTGTTGGGGCAACCTGTGCAGGCGGTGGCCCGGCCGCGGCTCCCGGGGCGGGCAGCGAGCAGGTGCTGGCGGGACGCGCACCCTCTGCGCCCGGGCGAACAAAAGATCGGCTCGCCCGGGGTCTGCGAGCATGAAGAATTGTTTAATTTCAGGGGAAAGTGAAAGGCTCTGCTTCTGCCGGGACGTGACATTTCCTGTGGTGAAGCCTGCATTGGCTGCTAATAGAGATCTAATTGATGGGTGAAGTCCCATTTCCGCGCTTTCTCCTTTATTGCTCCATCCAGTCTGTTGCAAAATATAACCTTAATCTGATTTAGCAATTCCTCCAGGATTCGGTGCAAGCTTACAGCACAGGAAAAATCGTTATTAAAAAAGTTAAAACACAGACTTGGATTCAGTGCGTTGCCTTTTGTTTTTGTTTGGATTTTTTTTTGTTTGTTTCTTTCTTTCTTCTTCCTTTTTTCCAGACCCAACACTACCCAGGCTCCTGGCTTTTAACACGTTCCCTTTCGGTAATCATTCCGGGTTTTATGACTATTAATATCAGAAGGGATCGGCGATAATGCAGCCGCTCCTCTTTGTTTTAAATGCAAATGTCAGCATTTTGGAGCCGAGCTCGGGGGCGCGGCGCGGGGACCGAGGCGCAGCCCCGACGGGGCTCCCGTCCCCGCCGCCCCCCCGGCCAGCATCGCACCGCCACCCGAGGCGGGAGGAGGGGTGGCCGGGCACCGACAGTTTGGAGATTGACGTCGTCAGAATAAAAATATAACGATAAACATCAACCTGCACCGTTTTATTGGAGCTGATTTATCCTGCTCTCCCAGGGGATAAAATAACCCGTTTATTTCAAAAAGGCGGGGACGGGGCCCAATGGCAACCGGCCCATCCACTCCCTGCCCGCAGGGCTTGCGCAGGGGTCCGTCCTCCTCTCTTGCCTGCAGAGGGGCAGAGCGGCCAGGGGCAGACCTCGGGGCTGTTTAATGGGTCCGGCGGGACTGCTGGGTGCTCCCGCGGGGCCGAGAGCCTGTGGGGGCCGAAAGCCCCGGCGGGGTGTGAAGGGGCTCCTCAAGCCGCGGTCGGGAGGGGACGACCGGCCAGGCTCATGTGCGGAGGCAGCGGACAGGGCAGCGAAATTCCTTTTAATTGATTCTTTGCCTTTTTCTTCGGCTTTTTTTTTTTTTTTTCCTTTTTCCTCCATCCGCGCTATCTGAAATAGCGAGAAGGAGTGTACAGGCATTCTGGACCTATACAAACTCTCTTCAGTCCCCCTTGATAGGTTTAATGAGGCGGAACGCGATGAAGGGGATTTGAACCGGTCTAAATGATTGATGAAGCCTGGGGCAAGGCTGAGCTTTTTCCGGATAAAGCCCCATACATCCCCTTATAATGGCTGGATAGTGGCAGGGCTGGGCTCCTTCAAAAGCCGTGGCCCAAGAGCATTGAGAGGAAACAGGGAGGGAAGGTGCTCTGTTGTTATCTAATCAGCTTGTGCACTGAGCCACCAGCCGCCTGGAGCAGGAGAGCGCTGCCGGGGAAGCGAGACGGGTGAAAGGGGCACTTCTGACACACTCATACACACGCACACGCGTGCACACACCCTCACACCCCCGCCGAGCCCCGCCGGCCCCGGCCCACGCAGCTGCCTGCCAGCGCAGCGTGGGGCCCGACCCAGCTCCAGCCACGGCACGGCACAGCACGGCTCGCGGCTCTCACTCACCCACTGGCTGATGGTGATGAGTTCCCGAGTGAGGGGACATGGGTCTGCCCTTAAAAGCAGAGTCCTCCCGCCACACCCCGGACCAGAGTTTTGGTGATGGAGATGGTGCCCATCGTGATGCGATCCCTCTCCGATGTCACTGCACACCTGTAACACCTGCAACATGCACACGCGCACCCATACACACATAGGGAGATACACAGGAGAAAAGTGAGCCAACAGCTGTGGATGTTGCAATAGTAATAGAAAGGAGATTTAAATAAAAGGTGGTAAAAAGTCTATTATCTTTGGCATCCCAAATGTTTTGGTGGGAGAGGGCCTGCTAATCTGATGTCATATTCCATGGGGTTGTGAGGTGCCCAAGGCTCCTTAGCTGAGCTGGCCACTCTTTCTTCAGCTGGGAGAGATATAAGCCAAGCCCAGCCCCTAGGGAAGGTGAACGTTGTGGCCTCGTGGCCCCGGGAGGATGGTGTTGCTGGTGGAAAGCTGTTCTGGAAGGCAGGGCACAAAACTGAGTCCCGGATCCTGATTTGCAAGGAGTGACAAGTGCCCTAGTGTGGTGGCATGGTTAGATTTGTGTAAACTTTCCTCAGCTTAAGCCCCCTTTTTTCCTCAGGACTAAAATGGCTTCTTTGAGGTAAACCAAAACTAATGACATACAATGACTAGGTGGAAATGCCCTTATTTTATAAAGACTGATTTGAAACATATCCCATTGAGCATAATGGTCTACAATGAAGAGACCTGAAATTCAAGTCCCACAGAAGTAAGCAATTCACTGATTAAAATGTGCAAGATGGTACCTCGAGGATATGTATATGGGAACAGACATTCTGTGTGCCCAAGTATAGTGCAAAATCAGTGGCAGGAAAGAGTCCTACGTAAAAATGTATCCTCTTAAGGTGTGATCTTCTAAACCTTGTCCACATCTTTCCCCTTAACAACCAAACACAATCTGACTGCAAGGGCAAGAACATTTTGAGACCTGCTGTTAGGGTTCCTGGGATGGATAAAAAAATCATCTACAATATCTTGTATTTGTCAGTATAGCAAAGTACTAGAAAATCTTTTCCCCTTTTATATTACTTGAAAGTGCATCATGAAAAGAGGCTGTTTGAATTATTTTTACAGAGATAGAATTCGATAAAGCAATGAGAATAGGTTGTAGGGGAAAAAGGATGACTATTCATTTCTTCATTTCGTCTCTTATCACTTTGGCTTTGATCATTCTCCTTTGGGACCAACACCTCAATCCTGAATCAGATAAAACTCTTACTGTAGTCAGCAAGGCTAAAATCTTGTTCACCTTATGAAATCCCACTGACTTCCAAGGAACTATTTACACCTGCTGAGTGGGTGGATTTAAGAGAGACCAAAGTAGCAACCCTTGCAGATGTGAACTGCATCCTCCTCCTCATCTGCCTTGGGGTGGGAATACTCACAGCAGTGGTTGGCAGCAAAGGTAAAAAAAGCCCCACTTGAATAGAATAACTCCACTAACTTTATACCACCTGACATTTCCTGAACACTGGGAAGTTAAGAAAGAATAATAGAACAACTCTATTAAGAAATGCGTATGAAGGGTGAGTCATGATTATTGTTGTCTTGCAAAAGCAATAGTGCTTTGGAAAAAAAAATGGACAAAAGAAATCAGTGAGTTAAATGAAATTATTAGTGCATTGTAATTTGTCTCTGAAAAGCAAACAAAGACATTTGGGACAATGGAAAGAGAAACTGCTGGCTGTCTCTTCCTAGACAAGAACTCTATTACGTCTATCAATCTCCTTTTATCTCTAAATTATCTTGATTTTATTATTAACAATAACATTACAGCAAATTCTATCCTACTCTACATCCAAGGATCTCGAGGCATTTTACAATTATTAATGAATGAGCAGGGCATAAAAAAACCCTGTTATTTTGTATTTAGTTACTGGCTTCTTCCCAGAGATCTTAATGCACACAGAGTTTCACACTTTGGCAACAATGTCAGGGTGAATATTATTTATCTACTTTTTATATGGAAAAAGTATGTGCCATGAGATAACAATCAATGTGTACTTTGGCTTGGAAACTGGGGTTCTTTAGTATTAAACAAAGATCAGAATCCAAGTCTCATGATTGCTAGTCTGATTTCTTACCAGCAAATCCCCATCTCCCCTCTACTACTGCTAATACTAAACTGTCGCCTTCCTCTTGGCCAGGAAGACCAGCATTTGCTGGCCCCATGCAGAAGGAGTATCCAAGTGTCCCACCCTGCTCTGTAACACCTCTCCTTTCCCGGGGTCTCCACAGAAAATACTGCACAGGCACTCTAAAACTAGGGAATGGGTCAACCAGGCAAATTTATGAGTAATGCGGTTACTCTCCTGAATTCCCAGTCCTGCATGGAATCCATGATTTGGTTAACTACGTCGCCGCACATGTGCCGTCTTTGTCCTGAGTGCTTTCTTTCCTCTCCCAAATATGCAAGGTGGAACAGAAGAGGTTAAGAGAGCCCAGAAAGTTGGGGGCAGTAACCAGCCAGGGGGAGTTCTGCAGGTACAACATCTGTGGAAGCAGAGCGGTCAGAAACACTGGAAACTACAATGGCCTGGAGCCTGCCAGCTCCCGTTTCTTTTTGAGGTGGAAAATCTAAATTCAGAAGTCCAGCTTCTTCCCAATACAGTAATTTGGTGGGAACTGTTCATAAGTTTCCTTCTTCCACAGGGATTTGAGGCAAACAGAGGAACAGTAGGCTCATTTGATCTTTTCATTCAAAAGATGTTTTCTTCCTCATCAGTAGCAACAAAACCCCACAATGATATGAGGTCTTTTTCAGCTTATGTCAACAGAGACTCCCTTATATGACACAGTTATCTGTGTGTGTGCAGCCAGAATACTCCTCTGATGAAGTGCAGGGTCAAGTGACAAACTACATTTAGCCCGTACTTGCGTGTTTAACCAGTACCACCCATCTGTAAACTGGTATTAGTTTAGAAAAGTCAGACAAAAGCTTCTAGTTTCCTCCAACTGTAGAATTTCCTCCATCAGAATCCAACAGGCCTGATGCCTGCACGGATAAATCCTCTGAGGGACATGTTTAATAACCAACATTTTAGGAGTTGAGCTAGAAATGGCTTTCCCTGAGAAAGTTAACCATGTGCCCAGCTTTTGCTATATGAAGTCAAACAGACGATTCTCTTTTTTTAGCAGAGGTTTATGCCAACAAGCTTTCCAGAACGTGACCATCTCTCTTGGGCTTGCAGCTAGATTTCTTTTTCTGAATAGTGTATTTGAAAGGTCTTGCTTGGGTGGATTCTCTGTTTCACACGGGCTGAACTCAAAAAGATTTTTTTCTTTAGTAGGAAAAATCCAACTCTTACCCATTTCATGATATTGCAAGGAACGTGTCACCTGCTGTTTCACTGTTGGTTTGTTTCAGGCTGTCCTGTGGGTTCCCACTTCAGGGGACACGCTTGGGCAAACGCATGCGTACACAGTAACATACAACCCAAAGAGCAGGATTGCGTAAGCCTTATTTACTCAGGAAGTCAGACAAAAAATCCCTTAGAGGTTTCCTAAATATTTTTCCTAGTAAATATGTGGAACATCTACTTAAATGCTTAAGTTTGTTTGTTTGCTTGCTTATTTTAACAGGGAAACACTGGCCTTGCTATTTACAGGTAAAGTGGCACCAAAGACTAAAGAATATAAAATCTTTACACCTATTACTATAGATATATATTCAAAACAAAGCAGACAGAAACTTCTGCAAACATCTTCAAGGCTGGGTGCTTGAAGTAGGCAGTTTATTGCATGCATGTGGCTGCAGCATGTGTGTGCATCTAAATACAAAATGGCTTGTATTCAGAGATGCTGAGCTGTCACCATTAGGTATCTTATTATGGTCTTATTTTCCCTGTGGAGGAAATGCTGGATGTTTGATTAGAATTCCCACTTTTATTTAGAATATTTTCTTTGTGAACAGAGCCTCTTTTCTCAACCGGCGCTGCCATACACAGGCGTCTGAAAGCGTCTCAGCCCTTTAGATTGCTTCAACAACAGAAGCACAGGGAGTGAAACAAGCAACAAAGATTAGCGGTGCTATGTCCCCGTTGGCTTTTTGCAGAGGCTCCTCCTGTCAGTGGTCAGTTATTATAACAGAAGAACAAAGTGCCGAAGCTGCCTGCAGCTCCATTCAGCCGTGCGGTTGCCCAGGCAGGCAGGCAGGCAGGCCAGCAGCCAGAAGCCAGCAGGCAAAATTTAACAGCCACGCTTCAAAACGCTGGTAACAGCTATCAATGGATCCATAACTCTCAGCTCTCCAGATATGGGGTCATCTTTCAATACTACCCCACTGTCATATACAACATTTGTCTTGTCCCGCATTCAACTAATTGTGTCAATCTATGGGGTGACTCTATAATACACATATACAATAGCACAATGAAAGCAATAATCTCCTACCCAGTCTGTTTATTTATTTAAGTGCTATTACAAAGTTTCCTGCAGCAAAGAGAAGCTGGGAGGCTACAACCTATTCCAGCCATGCAACAGCTATCCAGACGAAAGAAAGAATGTAGTGACTTAAAAAAGTTACGTGTTTCTGTGACTTTTTTTTTCCGTCCTGACAACACTACCAAGTGGTATGGAGGGGGGTGGGGAAGTGACTTCACTAATATTTCAAAATGTGTAGCACAAAAAGAAGCAGAAATCCTAATAAACAAAATTCCTGATTCCTAGGTAATTATTTTTCCTTCTGACATTTTTTAAAGGAAATATTAACAATTTATATTTATTATGAGTAAAATGCGAATACAAGACATATAAAATAGCTCGAAGCTTTCTCAGTTTAATGATTTCGTGGCTCTAGTTTTTGAAGTCCTAACACCATTATGTATCTTTAACATAAATAACTTCCGTAGTAGCAAAATGACTCCTTAGTTCAAAATTCTGTTCAGACTATTACAATAAAGTACTAGATATTGCTGTTCTCAGCATCATTGCATTAATTGCACAAATGACCGCATTTGGCTAATGTTCATAAGCCTCATAATCAATCAGGGTTCATTCCTGCTCTCCTATCATCCTAACACGCTGCCAATTCCCCTTTACAAGTACTCACACCTCTTGGGCCCAGCCATAAATAGATGTTTCAAGGGTCTCCTCCGCTGCCTGAACTGACCAGGAACTTTTGGGTCTGGTTGCTGGAATTAAGGTGGCTCCCCGATCTCTGCAAGTTTCTGCAAGTCACTAAGAGCTATCCACTGACTATAAAATTATTGCAAATTCCACCATGCCTTATTCTCATGTGTTTATTACAGCATCTGGTGATGCTGCTAGCAGGGATGGAGACCTTTCTGCTTGGGCTTTGTCTCAAGGCAGACAGACATAACTATTCTGAGATCATTGAACAGTCTGTATTTTACATTCTGTCCCAAATGCTGTTCACCCTACAAACAGTGCAGTGATATCTGACTTCCACTGAGAGACTGAATACAGACTGAAAAGCCAGATGGGGAAAAGTCTTCTCATATAAGCAGACGACTAGATTAAGCAGCAAGGCAAAGGTACATCACAAAACCTATCAAATACTCCAGGATGGACAGTTTTCTGATCAATACAAGCACACATTTGACTAATGTCATCAAAGATACCCTTTGAGGAGTTCATAAAAAAATCCTGTGACTAGAAAAAATCCTTTCAGCCTGATAAAAAGGAAAGTTCCTCTAATTATTTACTAGAGAAGTCATGAAAAAAAAAAGTTGGAATGGGTAAAAATGGCAAAGGCACATCTCCAATAATGCATCACCACAACAGTTGACAATATTGAGGCGAAGAAGAATGAAGAAGTTAACACATGCCCTTCTCCATATCCTACAGATAGCAAAAAGCAAAAAGGGATTGCTCCACCAAAGCCATGCACGGTCCACCCTAGCAGTCAGGCGGTGCCCCATACCTCTCCCAAAGGTTGTAGCTGGAAGTACCTGGAGTGGAAGGACCTACAGAGAACTGTGCCCATGCTGGAGCACCTTATCCATGAGCATTGGGCAGGCTTCCGACAAAACCAAAGGGGGGACTCTCAAGGGAGGATATTGGCCAACTCAACAGAGTGGGCTCTGAGCGAGCGCACGTGGGCATGTGTTGTTTGTTAAACTGAGCTCTGCTCGCTTTGCTGCAGTGTTGTGAAAGAGTTTTCAAACCTAATTCTATTTCAAGAAAATAAAAATACCAGAGCCCTAAATGCAGTTGTCTGTAAATGTTTGACTGTGGGAGATCTAATTGCACTGTGAGCCTTTCCTCAGTGCGTAATTAACTGACTGAATAATGAAAGAGAATTTATGTGAACATCATGAGAAAAAGGGTCCTGCCCTCTATGATCCTCCAGCTCTTACTCTGTAAAGGTTGGAAAAAGCTTTCTGTGAGAAGTTCATATGACACAAATAATGATGGGATGAGAGTTACAGTGCTAGAATAGATCAGAAGTAAGTTAAAGGATATCTACATAAAGAGATACAAAAAGCAGTTAAAAACTTTAATATGATCAAACCTTTATAGGGAGACCTGAGGGTATTTGCAATGGACCGTTTCTTAAACCAGGACAAAACTCATCATGTTTTAAATGAAGTCCTCCAAACCCTGTTCCTTTTTTGGCAGATCTTCTCAGAAGGGCTAATGCCAGGATTTTTAGATTTTTAACATTGACCATGATCAAAGAATAAAAATGGTCTCAATGGCACACTGGCCTGGTTTGCTACAGCAACTCCTATTACATCTAAGAGTCTGATCTCCCTGATGAGACAAACTGAGGGGACAATTTCACACAATATTTACCACTTGTAAAATCTTTCTTCCAATGACCGTTTCTAATATTAAACAACAATAAAGTTGTGATATCAGTAGCCTCGTAACAGGGTTAAGCAACTAGAAAGTGTAAGTTTTGAGTACATCATTTAGTTCGTAGTCCTAACTGGGGCAAAATCTGCCTGAGAGCAAACAAGTGAGGACTTCAGGATGTGTCCCACCGCTGCCCCTTCCATTTTCTTGCATGCCAGTGCTTACTCCCATTCTCAGCACAAGGGAGAGGTGGGAGGTGTGCTGGATGTGAGCACGGCAGTGATGTAGACAGCATGTTTGTTGCAGAATGTAATTTAAAGTACATAACAACTGGAGATGTCTCACATGGGGCCAGACCATACAAGAATTACATATGCACAGACAGAAGCTCTAATTGTGATAACTACAAAGGGCAGACTCTGAGTCACTGGGAAGAGAGCGGGTTTCTGTATCTGACTCCTTTCAGAAAGTAAATGCATCTCCTAAAAGACCATCTTCAGGAAACAACCTTTATATATATATAAAAATAAATATATATATATGTAGCAACTCTCTGCATAAATGCAGTTGTTTGAAATACACAGGATTTTCAGCAATGCTGTAATATTTGTATATCTACACAGTCACTATCTATTCCATATACGCAAACATCCGCCTACCCGGAAAATAATTGTGGATAATTCAATGTTCAGATTCGATAATGGATGCTCAAATAAATATAAGAATTCCAAGCAAATTTGTGCAAATGAAAAAAGATTTCCTCTGACATAATGGCATGGTGCAAGGCTGTCTGTAATGAGCTGTAATTTGTCTGGAAGAGCATTTTAAAGGGGTTGATCCATCCACTGGAAGACCAGCAACTGCTCTGAGACTAGAAGCAATGAGCCAGCCTGCCTCGTCTCAGAGGAAATTACACCACAAGCAGGCCAAATTTCTGACAACTTCCATAAATTATTTCAGATTTTCATATTTCAAATTTCATCTGCATTCATCATGTGAGTTTGACTGGGGAAAAATGTCTAGGAGGAGCTCTGCTAGCATTCAGTGCAGCAGTCCCAGGAGCCTGCCCTGGGACTAGATAATTGAATTTAGTTTTGATTAGATTATTCTTGCTGCAGTCTACTGCCAATCTGAAGTATTGTGCCTTCTCTTCTACTTAACCTTCCTGCCCCATGCCTGCTCCAGCCTGCATGCAGCTCTCTGTATTGCAGAATATATTTGAACAATCAAACTTAGGAGTTATTATTTTGCTTTCCATTGTCCATCCTTATAAAAGCACACATCTTTCACTGGGTTCCCTCTTCCCTGAAATCAGATTACTTCTTTTTTTTAAGTTTGTAATATTGTTTACCATTTTCAGTGGAAAGTGCCCTGTAATTTAGGTGGAAAATCTAAAATCATTACTACATCTCTGGATGATGCAATGTACCATAAATAAGGATCATTTCTAAAACAGCTATAATCATCACTGGGCAATACACACGAGAATAAGAACAGGTAAATAATGAATTCATCCATCTATTTAACTAAAAATCTATTGTTAGCCAAAGTTATTAATCAAATCTTTAGCTAGTGGTCAATAGAAAAACAAACAAAACACCCCCCCCAACTACCCTTCAGTCTTTCTCTGAAAGTAATCCATTAGAAATGCAGAATATGAACTTTTAGCAAAAAAATTCAACCCATAAACAAAACGCATTTATGAAAGAAGTGTGGCAGAACAACAACAACAAAACCCCTTCATGTGAAATGCATCTGAATGTATATAACATTGTTACTAGCAGTAACAATATGCAATAAATGCTTCTTAATGTATAGGCATTATTTTTTCCCCATTTACAGAATATGACTGAATTTATACATGTTTCAGGAGCAAAATATGTGTAACTCTCGAAGTTGTAGTCTGGATTATTAGAAACACAGATAAGGTAAACAAAGCTAATGCTCTTCTTTAAGTAATATCTATCACTTCCCTGTTATTGAGTTATTTCTTTTAACAATATAGGGGGTTTTGATGCTATGTGTCTGAACTGAAGACTTTAGATTCTTTATTGTTCTCCATTTTGATGAAAAAAATTGAATTGGGGGCTGTTATATTGAGTTTTGTTCCGTAAATATACTGAAATCATATTTTTGTTAGAAACTATCAATAAATCCAGTATAAGAAAAGTAATAAGATACAAATATGAGCAGGACCTTTGCAAAGGAAATATTGCAAAGAGAGTGTGCCCATAAAATATATTAGGGAATGTGCTTTCTCCCTTGTGTTTGAAGAAAATACAGACGGAATTACAGGGAACTACGTTATTTTTAATACAGATGCAACACATGAAATCAGATGACTCTAACTGCTGGGGGATAATGTTCAAGAAAATGATCAAACATGAACTGCTAACGTATGGGTTGTCTTAAAAGGCCATTATTTATCAGCTTGAAGATTTGTTTCTCATTAACACAATTTACCAACACAAGGCATCGCTCTCCAAAAAATGACTATACGTGTACACATACAGCTATACACACCCTCTACATGTATATATGTAGTCGTATGTATAAATATGTATGCGCTCATGCATGCAGTTATTTTGTGTGCATATATACACATAAATGCACAGATGGGTCTGTGTTTTTTTAATGTGATTTCTGTTAATCTACGAAAGGACTCACCACCAACAAGATCTGGGGAAAACAAATGCTGATGAGAGGGAGGGAAAAATTAAACACAGCAAACGAAGCATGGTATGTCCCACAAGGTGCAGTTAAAAGTAGAAAGAGAATAGCTGTGTACTTGCTGCCTATGAGTCCCACCCCACAGGCCTAATATGTTGCATTTTCATAGTAGGAACCCTGCTGGAAAAAAGGATTTGGGTATGCAAGAAAGGGCCTACAGACTCTGGTGTACAGCTGCAATGGGCATGAGAAACCCAGAAAGGCTCCCCAAAATGTATGCGTTTCTTGTCGTTTATTGAAGAATCTCCAGGGTGGCACAGGGGAGGAATTCTTCTGACATCATCTGGTTTTGTCTACGTTTTATTAAAAAACAATTTACATTCAGCAATGGGAGCTGTCTTAAAGACCTATTGTCTTCCCTTGTTTCAAGCAGCATCAATGGCTCATTCCTGCTCTTACTGAACTTAACAACCTCGGACTCCGGCATTGTATGGCCAGCTCAGGGCTGCGAAGAATGCACGAGGCGGCTTTCAGAGACCTGCACCTGATGCGGAGACCGCATGAGGCAGCATCAGGACTCACTTATTTCAGACACCCCGTGTCAGGCTCTCCGACCAACTTTTGGCGTGTTATTGTTATTTATGTTTTTCTTACACACATTGTACACGTGAGCCTTATGCCATGGACAGCGTTTCTTTCTTTGCAGTGGATCGAAAAGTCCCTGTTTTCCTTGATACAAGTATTCAGAAGTAATCCTGACTTCACAGCCTTAAGTACATGACAAATAGTGTATTTGCAGCATAATTTGTTCTTCGTTTGAAATACCAATGGGAATATACATTATTATTTAGAACTGCACCAAATTAAACCATTTCTATAATGCAAAAGAATATTATAGTAAGTATATTTAACTAAGAAGAGTAGTCATGCCTATGTTCAGTTAATTATAATATAATTTCTAGGTTAACAGGCTGTTTATGGTTTTCAAGATGTGCACAATATCAGTCACCGTCAAGCGTTACAGGTTTGATCCATGCCCTGCTGTTGATAAGGGACATTCCTGCCTCCCCTCTCTGCTGCCCCTCTCTTCCCTTCCCCCTCTGCCCTTTTTTCCGGTATCCAGATTCAGGTCAGTCTCCAGCTGCTTTGCATTTTTTGCTTGATAACAGAAATAGGACTGTAACCGTCTTCTTTCTATTTTTCCAAAGTAGAAGCACTATTCTTGGTTTGGTTGGGGTTTTTTTGGTTAGTTGGTTGGTTGATTTTTTTAAGAGTTCTAGCTTCTTGAATGAAGTTACCTTCAATGTCTTAACTCATGGAAAAAAAAACAAAACAAACAAACCCAAAAAACCGAATTTTAAAAAAGATGTATAAGAGCTTGTGGTCAAATTGCAGGTAGAGCTGATCACAACCTGGCTTTGAGTTATTGGGCCATGAAGAACAGTGACCTAAGAAGCGATTTAAAGCAATTTGCCTGTTCCCGGTACCGAGTGACCTTAGAAAGAGAGATGGGCTGTGCCAGGGCAGGGCTTTGTGCAGGGGGTCCCAAACATAAACCTGGAAGAGAGTCAGGCACACAGAAAGAGCTGGCTCCCAGGAAAAGAAGCAGTAGCTAGGAGAAGAGCTTGACGTAGTTATTTTTGAAGAGCTTCTTTGGGAACCGGTTGTGATTGTAACAGGCATTTTTACTGAACAGAACTGAATCCGTTGCAGCACAGATCTGCACCAAAACATCCATTTCCAAAAAGTTTAGTTAGAAAAGTGTGACTAAAAATACACTTTCCAAAGACACAAGATAGCAGAACATGCTCATACAAGCTTTTTACTACTGTTATTGTCAAAAGAAAGAAAATCTTTTCAGCTGAAGGCCTTGTTCTTTATGATATGTGATGAACAAGTAATTTAATTAATGTGATTTTTTTTTTTTTTAAATCCTGTATTTCAATAAAAACAGGACTCCAAGAATGACACATGCCACACTTGAGTAACAGAGGTGATTTTATATGATAAAGTTAGAGCTCTGGAAAGAAGAAATGTTGCTTGCAATTTCAAAAGTTTGGGTTGTTTTTGAAACCTAGAGAGAGTTTTTTCAAATTATGGACAAAAAGATGAGGGTTTCTATTTGGAGATCATTTGCTGCCAAAGCACTGCTTTCCAAAAAGTACTACCAACCCTCCCACATCAGACTGTGCATTGCCAATCACTCAGCTATTCCCTACGTAACAGACAGCATCACTTGAGGAGAGCAATGGATTTCAGAGGAGATGGTTATGGACAAACATTTCTTTTCCTCCAGGATTAAATACAGAGTATATACAACAAGGATAGAAACCAGCTCTTTTGGGGCAGCTTAGGTTTTCCCCACAATGGGCTGATTTCTCTCAAAGGTTAGAAAAGGACCCTCAACCAGCTGGTGCCCGAGGCATGGGGCACCAGAGAGAGACCAGCTGGTGCCCGGGCTGCGGCTGCCCTCTCCCCTGGAGCCTGGGCTCTGCAGCGGGACTGGGTCGTTAAAGCAGCTCTGTAACTGCTTTAGCTTTCCTGGTGCCAGGGCAGCTTGGAAATGAGGGAGCCATAAAGGATTTCCTAAATTTCCTTCTCTTTCTCCTCCCAGCAGGTCTTGGCCCAACAATTAGTCCAGCTTTCATCGTTTTGCGGCTAATAAGTCATTCCAATTTGTAAATGACTTTATATTTAGCATTACAGTGCTGCATTGCGCTGTGCAGCTGATTCCCCTCTTTCTGAAACTAAAAGGGTCCCAAATCACATTGAAATCAAAGTAACATCAAAATCTGCGCCTGCCCCTCAGAAGCATTTCAGTTGCGTGTGATTTTGAAACAATGAAACTTGGACTGAACCCAACTTTTGCACATTTCTAGAACCAAACTCAAGATCAAATCTTATGGAAAGTTTTAAATTGTTTGGTTGCCTATATATTTTTTTTTATATGTAGACTTCCGGGTTTTCTCAGTGGCTGGAAATAAAACAGACCTAACATCATGGGAAGGCTCATGTCTTCCTATCTGTTACCTTACTGGGAACTGAGATAAGGACATCTCACAAAAAAAAAAAAATCTTTACTAACTACATTTCCAGTTAAATTTTGCACACTGAAGAGCATCTGATTTTCCAGACATAAATTCAAACTTTGCAGTTCTGGATCTCTCTTCCTCTCCACAGTGGCAGCACGCACTTCTGGATGAGCACATTTAACACAGCTCCAAGGTAGTGGCCTTCCTCCTTGATTTCCACAGCATAAACACTGAAATAGTAGTGAGGTAACTGTGTCCTCCACCCAGCACAGAATATTAACTCTTCCAGCACCTAGGATCCTAAAGTGCCTCTCAGTGCCTTACCCCCTAGCCATACGGCATATCCCCAGCACTAAGGGTGCCAGTCGAACCCGGCATGGTCTGCACGAGCCTTCACCCCGCTGGCAGTCTCTGCACATTCACCAAGATGGGATATTAGCAGGGAATTTCAAATAATTTTTGTTCTAATGCATTTTGGCTTAATTGTCATGTGTTAATGGTAAGCCTGCTGAAGAAAAATGTGACTACAAAGGTTTCAAAGCATTTCCACAGGCCAGTGGCTGACTGCCAAGGTAATGAATACACAGGACAGCTACAGACCTGGATTCAGGAGCAGGGGTGCAGGCTCCAGTTATGTCCCAACAGCATGCAAAGGCAGTTTAGTCTAGGCATAGTCAAGAGAGATGCATTCTTTCACCCGCCAAAAGGACTGTCCTTAATGTTAAGTTGTATCACTGTACATTGATCCTTTATTTCAGACTTTGGGCATCCATTTTTTTAAATGTTTGCTTAAGAAAATACAAAAAAACCTCCAAAGCCTCATTCTGGGGGAACTCTGCGTAACCTGGACTGATATGATTAAACATTTGCTACTGGCTGAATTTGCAATGCTTCTGCAAAAAACACAGATAAACTGTTCTGGGCAGCTCTGAGTATATCGTGTAGTTTGGGTACGTGTGATTGATGCGCAGCAGGGAAATGGTCCTGCTGATGGGTGGAGGCTGAGGGAGTTTGGCAGGAGCAGCATCATCCCATGCATTTGACCCTTAAGTGGCCATTCAAGGCTGGTGGGACAGTGTCAGCCAGCCAAACACCTTGCGCAGGAGTACAGTAGATGTGGCTTTGCACGTTGCGTTATGCCTGTAGCGCTAGGCTGCCTGTCAAGTGAACTGCACTGAATGCGGTGCATAAGGGATCTTGTACTTCCTAGTTCAAGGGACTCCCTCTGTGTACAGCCATCTTTCATTCTCTCCCGCTATAGCTATGCTCACAGGAAAACACTTCGTTGTGGAAAAGAAAGTACAAAGTGAAGCAGTGGAGTTGTCAGCAGACTGCTTTTCCTCACGAGGAAGAGCCCCATGTGCCATGATCAGTGTTTCGGATGGCCCTTTACTGCCTAGGAAGAAGTCCTACTGAAGGCTTGAACAAAGCACATGATTAAGGCAACCTCTGTCCAATGAGTCTCTCAAGAACACCCTTAGCTTTCAGTGCATGTTTAAGTCCCGGCAGCTGACATGTATTGGTGACAGCCACAGTGCTGCCTGCCCAGGTGGGCTTCCTCTGGTTTCTCTGCCTCTCTACCCAGGCTGGCCTGCCATGCACTGGGGGCTACGGCCACATCTCACAACACGCTTGGCGGCTGTTAGGTGATCAAATTCAATCTCCGATCCGGGACACAGACATTTGAGTGCCCTATCATCAGGCCACAAAGTCTGAAAAAACGTTGAACTCATTTGACGTAGATAATAAAGGCAATAATTCCACATAATCAGGGCAATTCTCTCTTTTTTTTTGTACACAATAGCAGACCCAGGGCTGAATCAAGTCTTCCCAGTAAGCACAAGCAAAATTCAATTTTTCAGTCACAGCAGAGCAGCTCCTTGGCACCAGCCTTCTTGGATGACTCAGAGCACCAAGGCTGAGCATATTCCCATGGCCCCGCTCTCCACACCTCTATCCCTGCTCTCTGCCTGCCTTTGCTCCTACCCTGTTCCCAGCCAGAGCTGGTGGCAGGAACACCGCATCGTGTGGGGGACAAGAAGCACAGCCATCTCCCAGCCCCATTTCTCACTTCCTCACCTGGCTGAGGAGCCTGCTTTGTGCAGGACTTCCCTCTGCCCAGAACCACGGGCTGCCCTACACTTGCACATGGGCGGTGTGGGCCAGCCACAGCCACGGCTCCAGGCTCCTCACCCGGGGCTGGGGCTTTGCAAGCCCCATCAGACCCCTGCCCTGAGCAAGCACTTACTTTGCTTATGCCTGGATCTCATCCTGAATCCAGCTGGCTTCTCTCTCACTTGTAAGACTTGCAGGCTTAGTAACGGATGCTTCTGAAACTGCCGGTCTCAGATAACTTTCTGTTTTATATACATACACGATGGCATTTCTCATCAGTAATCATCCAGCTAAAATTAACAGCAGGCATGGACCGCTAACTCAGCCATCTTCTAGCGCCCTGATGCCCCAGAGCTAGTTGCCTGATCCTTAGGACAGTGTAGTATGTGCCACTTTGTTGGGCTTGTGGCTCTGCTTGCTGTTGGGGAAGGGAGAGGTAAGGGGTACGTTACCACCAGACAGGAGCTGGGGGAAGGTCCCTTCTGCAAATGGCACCAGGAAGGCAGGAAAAGCGTGCTTCAGTGAGACACAGTAATTACTCAGTCTGGGCTGCACCATTTCCTGCAAGAACCTATTTCTTCCAGCAGAGACCGTTCATTAAGTTTTGTTCCCAAGCAGCTTAGCTAAATGAGGGTTATTTTAAGCCTGCAACAGTGTTTCCAGATCTGATTCAGTGAAATTTATCAAAAAACATGAAAGGTCAAATGGCTGTTTATTTTTCCTCTCCTGAGATGAAAATGCTGCACACACAAGTGAGCGCACCACATTCATTCTTCCTCCCTGTGTGTTTTCTGAGGACCACAAGAAACACCTACTGAATGTCGCCAGACATTGATCTCTGCTGGAAGGGCCAAAAGAGATACTGCACTCGTTTTCTTTCCCGTTCCTCCCCCTTCCTTCCCTCCCCTCCTACATGGGCAATCAGTCACGGGCTGAGCTGAAGGGGATGGGTGGGTGGCCCTGCTCTGCTGCACAGGTGCTCCCCTGGGTGCTCCCCTGGGCATTTCTGGGGTACCGCTGGGAGGGTAGCAGAGGGACGGATGACTTATGGTCTCCTTAGCTCCCTTCTTGCCTCCCCAGGAAATCTTTGTTTCCTACCAGCTGAATTTTTTCCTTCCGGTTTGGGAATGTAGGTCTCATTAATGAGATTAATGGGAGTTGACTGTATGTACAAAGAGGACAATAGGTCCCTAAGACGAACCATGCCTCCTTTGGGGAATGTCAGTACAAATGGGGAAGACACATAGATTTGTTGTGGTCTTTTTAGATGCAAGAATACTACCAGAACAACAGCATAGCGTGGAGGCTGCTGGCAGCCCTTGTAATGGGAAATAATTACCGATGACCAGCAAGTTGCACAAATGTCTGAGCATAAAGGTTGGTGTCCCTGTGGCTACCCGGTTAATAACACATTTGCAGGTAAGAAAGTTGATCTGTGAACATCATGTTAATAAACAGAAGGCGAAAACAGAGTAGGGACATTTTTTAAGTGTAGCTTGAGTTGACAGGTCAGATTCAAGCCTCCTATTCTGTTTTTTTTTTTCTGTCCAGAGGAAAAAGTGGCTTAGTGAGATGCAGCTAGTAGCTTTTCCGCAAGTCCCTCATAACTAACAGGGCAGAATCCTGCCACAGTACGAGAAAACAAAACCCCAACAGACAAACCTCCCGTTGTCTTCACGAGTCCCAGATTTTCTCCCAGGATTTGCAATCTGCTCTTCCCTCCCAGCCTGCCTGGTTGCCATCTCACTTCAGAGCAGTCTGGAAGACCCCTCTCCCTGAAGCTGGCTGCCTGGTAACTCAGTAAAAAATATCCCATGGAGGCTGTCACTAGTCCAACACAAACCCGATCATTTCTTTTGGCTTTTACAGAATCAAAACACACCTGTCCTAGCCAGAATATTAAATAAGGCCTGCCTTTGGTTAGTTGCATGTTTAAAGAAATGTCATTTTCTACTAAAGATGAAGTGAAATTTTGTCATTTCAGGCTTATACTGAGCTGCATTTATTAGAAAATGAAGTCTACATTTGAAAGAGAACCTATTACCTCTATTAGTCCCTTCTGAGCCATCACAAGTAAATATTATATAGATTATTAGAAGAGATGAGGAGACCGGGCAGATTGGCTTCTTGATCAAGGTTACGCTGTACTCATTATGCAGTAGCACATCTGGAATGGTCCAGTAGTACCCTGAGAATTCCTAATACATTAATAAGACTTACACCTCCTATAATTGCATTTGGCTGATTAACTTTCGTCCAGCTGGTCTTAGCTGCATAAAAAGATATTTTATAAACCTGTTATACAGAAGTAAATTCTGAACATCTTTGGCATATATCTTGCCAACTTTTATTCTGACCTGAATAACTCACTTTCTGGCAGCTTTTAGCACAGATGAATTTAAAATATCCATCACAAACATTAGCCCCCTTGAGCCTGAAACTTCCAGATGTATAGTCATGACCATATGCCGCAAAGAACAGTTATGTATCATTTTGTTATTAGTCATTTTAATAATCAGCCCTAGCTGTCTCTCCTTGCTCATAATGGAAGTTCAGCACATACAAGCTTATAAAAAATTACAAGGCTAGATCTTTGTCTTTCTAAGGGCCATAGTTCTAGTTTAGATGCTTTTGTTCCTGCAGCTGAATGCTTTCCAGATTGCAGCAGAGTCTGTTTGCTCTTTGAGGAGAGAGGAAAGAATCCACACATTCCCCACCAGCTTAAAACGCGAAACCCCCTTTTGTTCAACAGCAAACAAGGCGGCTGGAGATCAATTCTTCTTCTCCTACCATTAGGTGTCACTGCAGTAAATGGAAATTACAGACAAATGGTTTGAAAAGAGGAACCGTTGCCAAAGATTGTTCTGTGAGAAAAGAAATAAATACATTTATAAAGTAAATGATGGCTGTATTCTAGATCTATACTTCATTGCAAGCTGGTTTTCTAAACAAAACCCTTTTTTTTTTTTTTTACTTCCCGGGAGCCTGAATGATTTGAAAATGCAACTACTCTAAACACTTCCAGAAATTATTTAAGGATTTTTTTTGGAAAGGCGTAACCAAAGCAGGTTCAAAAATGTGTGAACAGTATTCCTTTATTGGTTTCAAGTAATTTAGTTATTTTATCAAAACTGAGCGATCAAAGTATTTCAGAATAGTCCAGTTCTCCAACTTCACCTTTAACAAATCATTTCTTTTTACTTCTACACAGAGATTTATAGTTTTTGCAATCAAAGTACCAAAATAAACTGTAGCATATAGCTGGTTAATTTTTTTTGTTTTAAGATTTGCAAACTATTGCCAGCACAATCACCTTAATAATTAATTTTATGTTTCCAAAGCCATATTTCACACTGAATATATCTACTCTAGTTGTTAAGAGCAGAAATTTATGCTTTTAACAGCTGTCTTTTTGTGCTACTCACGATTCCCTCTTATAGGGCAGCCCTATAGAAGCCCTATAGAAGTCTGTTACCCCCAGACTTCTTGGAACCAAATCCCTCCAAAAGCCACATTTTGCTCCCTTCCCCCAACCCCCTTTGAAGCACAAACCCAGCACCCACTGACTCCATCCAGAGTGACTTTTAATCTGCATGCAAGGATCAGGCGCCAGCTGGCATCAGGGAAAGCTTCTGGATTCCTGGAGGACACTGAATCTGGTGTCCAGTGCTGGGTTTTTCCTCCAAGTACTGGCAGCCAGTTGACAAGTAAACACAATCACTGTAGTTCTGAAAAGCCAAAATGAGAAGTTTTCAAATATCTTTGTCTAAATTTAATTAGGCTTTCTATTTGCAATAAAGTGGAACATGTTGAGTTTACACTATTATATGTATTTTATCAACTTAAGTAGTTAGTAATGAAAATAATATTTCAGTAAACAACCCTTTCCTCTCACCCACCCACCCTCCATGCCAAAAAAACCAACCAGTGAAAACATCTAGAATATTGCTCAATACTGCAGGACCATCCTCTGCTGGCTCTGCTCAGTTCAGCTCCTGCTCTGGTAGGACCGCACCAGCCTCCCTCCATTGAACTGTTCAGACTCGTTTTAATCACCGCGGCCATTTGCAACTCTATATCCAGGGATTTAATTTGTTTGACTGCTCAAGATTCTTATACGGTAAAGAAGGCTCATGTATATGCTTTAAATCATGGTTTTACTTTTGGACCTACGAGATGAAATGGAAAACAGAAGTCTGTGGTTCATTCTCTCTATGTTCCTCCCGCTGGAACAGGATTGATCTTCATATCCTGCTTGATCCACGTGATCTAAATCAGTGCCTGGAAAGTTTCACAAGACCTGAAATGTTTTTTCTTCTTGCAAAGAGTCCCTGTAACAGCTTAATGTTAAAAAACAAAAAAAGTAAATTTGTAAAGGAGTCAGAATATTAAATATTGTTGTTGCATAGGAACATGCTTTTGTTTTATATACATATATATGTATACATATGAATACGTATATATATACACATATTATGTATTATATTTATATATAATATAAAACACATACATACCTTATAAATATATAAACATGCATATAGACATATGTTTGCATATGTACACATTTTGCACCTAAAATCAAATTTATTTTTACTCTAAATAATTTAGTTACTCTCCTATTGTAATGGCTTACATTTTGGAAGATGAAGACAAACCGCTTAGACCTTGAAAAACACATGGGCTACTCAGATAGATGGCATCTGGGAGGACTGCGAACTCCCTCAACATTCTATAGGGAAAAACAGAGCCAGGTGCATTTCTTCCTAAATCAAATTAGCTGGAAGATGCCACATCCAATTGTAGTAAATTGATGTGAGAGTTTGTGATGTCTATAGCAGATCTTACAGCAAAGGTCAATGTGTGGAGACGTAGACAACAGGCTGGTATACAGCAACTTGTAGTGGAGCTGCTCTAACAAAAGCAAGGAAGATGTAAAATGCAATCAGTTTTTTAATATAGGAAGAATACAGTCTTAAGGATATATTTTAATTAACCCAACCCAATCATTTATATCATTAAAAATGTTAATATAAAATGGTGTTTGGCTGAGGCATTTCAAGACACATGATTAGAAGATAATTTTTACTTTAAAAAACAACAATGGATTTAATGTAATCAGGCTACAGAATACAATAAACCTGGATTATACAGACAGGGAAGCTTGGAAAAGAAAACAAATGTGGTTATCCAGTACATAAACTTATGGAAAAAATACTGACATATGTCAAATTTACCTGTCATTGTCATCATTTTTAAACATCACCCTTGACATCAACAAGTTTATATCATGTTTTATGACACTTAATTATCCCTAATTTTATTTAATTAACTTCACAAGACATCTAAAGCAATTCAAATGTTTTCTTAAATAAACAATGAGAAAGCAGCAGTTAAATAGAGGGTACATATATATCCCATTCAGAAAACTACAATTGCAGGAATGTTGAGGTAACAAAGTCAAACGCTTAAATTTTGGATAAAAGCTGCCTGTGCAACTGTAAATGAAATCTTAAGCCTGTATATAGAGGGCTTTTTTATTACTTAATCATGCAGGGTTTTCTCCACAGGATTCTTGCCTTATTCGTTGAACAAAATAAGTACTTATTACAAATTTGTTATTTTTTATGTCTTAATCCCCAAGCATTATTTACCACATATTGTTCAAAATCTGAACTTAAGACATTTGTTTCTTTGTGGGTGCTTTTGTATAGCTTTCATCCCAGTACCTCAGTGCTTTAAAAAAAAATCTATGGATTTGTCTTTGCCACATCTGAAAAAAATCAGATGCTATCGTTATTCCCATTTTACAGATGGAAACTGAGGACCAGAGGGATTGAGGTCAAAATTGCTAAACCTGAATGCCCAAACAGGTTTTTTTCAGGGTTTTTTAGCACTTCAAATGCACACTGTCCAAATCCAGTCAACTTCCATCATATCTGTGACTCGTCCACAAATTTCATGCCGCTCTTTGGGCTCTTTGTGGGTATATGCAGGCGTGTCACAGTTTGGATGTGCAGCTTTGTGACCCTCCTCAGTAGCAGAAGGACTGCGGGGAGGGCTGGAGCATGGGCAGGAGCTCCCTGCAGGGCTTGCTCATCTTATCTTTGAAGGGCACAGCATGATTAGATGAGGTGCTTCAAGGAAACATCCAGCTCTTACTCATTGACATCAATAAAACTGTAAATCCACTGTTTCTTGAAAACTCCAAGACAGGTAAAAAAATTCAAAGAAAGCCACAAACACTGTGTATTATGAAAAATTCAAACCTGAATTTTGAACAACCCTTAAAGCAACTCTTGATATCAACTCCTTGGCTAGAATAGTGGACAAACTGACAGCAATGGTCAGAGCAGCGCAGCACTTTCAGACCAGGGACACACCATTTAAGTACACCATCCAGTATTTAACCAGGCTGATGTTTTTCAGTAATTCTGGAGTCAGGCTGCGGGAGGCTGGTACTTCAAACATATTTTTAACTTGTGTATTTGAGTAGTTTAGCTACATTTGTGTTTTAAATAATGCTGCTGCAGCAAAGATAAAAGAACTGCACTTTGCATTTCAAAATACCCTTCAGGGGACTGGATGGCTCAGAGGACCAGGAACAGGATCCCTGTCCTTTCACCCCTTCCCTGCCAATTGCAATTCAGGCAGGCCAGTAGTGGACAAAAAGTCACTCTGGATGTCACCCCGGCAGTGTGAAGCGCTTCAGGGACTCCATCCTCGCTCCTAATGGCCACGTGTTCCTACGCGCGCTCCCCGTTCCCTCCTGCGCCCACAGCCATTATATTCAGAGCAGCAACAAGGAGGCCAAGAGGTGAATGAGCCCGAGAGTTAAATTACCTCTCAGCCGCAGAGCGTAATTCTCCTAGACAAGAGGGAGTGCACTGATGCAGCAATAACACTGCAAGTTCTCCCTGCTCCTCGTTATCAACCTGAAGGTAGATATTCCCTTGTTTTTCTGTTTACTGTAGGAGATGTGTCATCTGCCGACTTGAGGACAGCAGCGATAGCTCAGTATGTGTTACTACAAAGGAGATGGTGAGGGGCCTGCGTCTGCCAAGAAATGAAAATGTAAGAAAACCATTTTTTTTGTGATGGACACAGCGTTAGAGGTGGTCAAGGCCTAAGTGAATGGAGGGGTCCATAGACATAATGGGACCAGCCCTGCAGGCAGCTTCTGCAAGCCTGTGGTGCAGTCCTACCGCTTGTCCACTAAACACGAGCCTGCCCTGAAAAACTGGGAACCATGCCTGGACTTGGGTGCTCTGAAAAATCAAATTTGCTTGTAAGAGAGCCAGAGGACTCTGCGGTAGCTGGGAAGAGGCTCCTGCCTGATACCAACATCCACAATGCATCCTATTGTGTGCAGCCTGAATAAAGGTGCAAGTGTTACCCATGACTGCCGGCGTGTGGTGGGTAATCAGCAGCTGGGACCGGCAGCAAGTCCTGGCCGTTGGTAGCCAGTCCTGTCATCACTAGATTCACACCTACACAGATTAAGTAAAAAATAACTCAAAATTCTACAAGGTCATGAATGTTTAGAACATCCAATGTATTTTTATTTAAGTAGAATTTCTACAGCAAACTTTGACACAAGTGGCCATATTTTGCAGAAAGCATAGGTCAAAGGTACCTATTGAGAGGAAAGCCCTGAAGTCGTGCACAGTGCTAGGACCCCTGGCTTGCATTACAGTATCTTTGTGACATGAAAAGATCACCCATACACTGGGCTGATTCTTCATGGGGTTGTTAGGACAGTTTTAGAAACAGATTGCGGCAGCTGTGGAAGACAAACTGGTTGCCTTACACCAGATGTTTTGCCCTGACAGCTCATGCACATACTAATAATGCTGTCCTTATGCATGCTGAGGAGGAGGGATAACTTTGAGGGGGAACAGTCTGGAACAGCACACTGGAATTTCTTCTGCCTGTCAGCACAGCCTCGATGTTATTCGTAATTTTTATGCATTAGTGTTCTGGTATCTCTGTCCATACAAAATCAGACCCTGTGGAAGAGTAATTTTTTGCCTGGCTTCTTAAGGAAATGAAGCTCTTTGCAATCATGTTGCTTGTGTGTCCGTCTGGGTCCTTCTTTATCTTTTCTGTAATAACTTCTAAGCCCCTCGGTTGATTTCAACAAAGTTCAATCAGTAACAGGGTCAAAAATAATTGTGTTTCCACACATTGCACGAAAATAGACAGCCAAAAAGAGAAGCCCAAATTATGCCCCCCACTGATAGACAGGCTTTAGCTTGGATTCACACTGGAGATTCCATGTCAACAGAAAGACCTTGCCAATGCCCAACACCAGAAAAAGCTTCAGTTGGACATCATGCTTTCTTAGGCAGCAGTCTGCCAGCCCTGAGGCACAGTCTAAGCTACTTAGTCCTGGGAATGCTCCTACTGAGGGCAGCGGGGTTATTTATCAAGAGAGGGGGAAATCACACCTGCAATTTTACCCAATCTAGTGGCTTTCTGACACAAAACAGGCAGTCCTTGCTGCAGTTCACCCCAATGCTGACTGCATAATGCCCTTCCCCTTGTGCCACTTCTGGCATTCATGGGAGCCAGTGCCGAGCCAATTCATTGCACTACATTGGCAGAAAAATAACCTAGCAAAGAAAGCAGACAGCTTTTTGCCAGGTTAGTGAGTTGCATTGGCTCAGCGCAGGATCTACCGAGCACGAGGTGGGCGTTAGAAGGAAAAGGAAGAGATGGTGGTAGGGCAAGGGGCAGAGGGAGAGGTGATCTGGGGGAAAATGGAGCAGGATCTTGCCCTGTCAGAGCAAGTGAAGTTGTTAGGTATGTTCAGCCGAAGAGTACCGACAGCTGTAATTGCGTGTGCTATGCTAATTACAGAAACACAGAATAACCAGCTGTGAATGAGACTGTTCCACACTGACTTCTTTGCATTTATTAGATTGTGCATGGAAATTAACAGGTTGGTTTTTAACAGTGTGGAGATCCAAGCCATGACACAATGGGACAATAAGAGACACTGAGATGACGACTTCTTGAAGGTAAGTTCCTCTGAAGCAGTGACATCCAGGTAACACAAGAGATGACATGATTTCTCTGCTGCCTTTCTGGGACTTCGACTAAAACTGAATTAGTCTGTCTATGTTTAACAGTTAAGCCAGTTCAAGAATATCCTGTGGTGGTTAAACCATACTCAGGGAAAACACAGCTATATAAAAGACCTCCTGGAGGGCTTACATAAAGAGAAGGAAAGAATAAAAAGAAGAGGCAAGAATACTTCTTATGCTGACACGCCTAATATCTCGCAGTCCTTACACAAACCTGTGTTTAGTGCCCTTTTACTGCTACTGAATATGCATGAATCTCACAAAAATGTTTATGCTAGGACAAGCACTTATTGCTGAATCCTTGGAACTAAACACTGACTAAATAAAATCAAATCAGTCTTTCAGAGAGATTTCAAGTTAATGGTAAGGATTTTCTGGGACCGTTTTCCAATAGAGCAAACTGTTGTCATTAGAAAGAGACTTTTAAATCAAAATACTCACCCACAAATTCTCCACGCCTTTATATATTTTCTAATGAAAAATGTCAGGTTTTGGAAATCAAAACTGTTACTTTGCAGTTTTTATTACAAACCACTGGAGAAAAACAGTAAAGAAAACTTGTCCTTGTACCGAAAGGCCATTTGTCTGCCCAGAACTTTTATTTAAACAAAAATTGTAATTATTTCTAGGTTTTAATTCTAAGAACACACGTGTATAGACTTCATCTTAGTGTCACATATGGATACTCAGCTTGTATGTTCTAGCTGCACTTGAAGGCTGTCCAGTGTAAGCACAAACCAAATCCATGCTTGTCTCCACCCAAATCCCACTGATGAACTAAAATGCCAAGGCAGGATGGGTGTTGCCGAGTGGCCCAGCCGGGATTTGACACAGGGAGTTTGGTGGTGGTGATGTGTGGCCCGACACCCCACCATCCTCCCAAGCTCAGAACTGCTCCCATGTGCATTTCTAAAAGCTGATTTTGCCTTTTTTTCAAGCAGTTGCAGCCTCCATAGGGGAAAACACGTCTTTGCGGAGAACCGGAATAGTGTAAGGATGAGGAGGTGGGACAGGAAGGAAAATCAGAAAGAGAATTATCCTGAACAGACACAGTATTTGCGTAGAAAATATAGCCTAGATTAACAGAAAGTGCAGGTACTCTTACTTGATTTGACATGCATACAAGGGAAAGGGATATTTAAAAATGTAAGTGTTGTTAGCAGTCCTTGCAGCTCTTGCTGGTAGATCTGGTGAAATTGGTGAAAAGTTAAAAAAAAGAAAAGAAGATAAGAGAGAAGAAAAAAAAGCCTTAGCAATTGTTATTAAATCTTTCTGTTGTGGTCAGCTCAAGAAGTCAAACAAAGCCTTTCATACATCTGTTAAAAGTCTGAGTGCTGCTTATTGAGGTTAAATTCTGCTGTTTTTCCAGGATTTAGACAAATCCATTCCAGCAGAGGATTAAAGATCTGTTCCCACTAAGGTAAATGGCAAAACTTCAATGGCAAAGCAGACGTTGGACCTGAATCAATACAGGAATCAAGCCTCATTTTCAGGTTATTAAAGGAGTTGTGAATTTTCCAGCTCACAGGTTTCCTGTAGGAACTTTGTCTTTCTGCATTTTAAAAAAAATTCTGATCAATTCCTCCCCCCTTGAAAATTCAGATTCATTTAGTGAAGTGCTGTGCTGAAATGGAACATATTTATTGACAATGAAACGAGAGCAGTATACTTCCAAGCAATTTAAAAATAACTCCTTTCGATTAGTTTCAATGCAAGGATGATAGCACAGAGGATTATTTTTCTGTTGTAGTAAATTATTTATGTGAAAGTTGTTTTCCTTTTAACAAGTAAATCTTCCTAGACACAATTGCATTAGGTCTCTTGAATTTCATAATGGGGTTATCAATGAATGCACACAGAGTTTCAAGGTAAGCCTCAAGTGCAGCTATGCTCATGCAGAGTAGAAAATCGACCACCGTATTTCCGTGGGCACGAGTGCTCTTCCACATCCCTCCCCCAGTCGTGGAGAGAAAATCAGAGGCTGCTACAGTTTGGGTTTTGTTTTTTTTTTTTCTGTTTATCACTTGTCCTTTGTGGGAAATAATGTCGGATTAAGCAGTGGCAACATATTACAGCTCTTGCAGTGAGAACAGCATACAAGCCTTGACCGGAGCTCTCTTGCAAGCTGCACCACGCCAGGAGCCCTTTGCCAGGAGACCGTCCTGGCATATATATATATATAACTCTGCGTCACCTCATGCCTGGAGACCCTGCCAGGACACGACAGAAGGGGACACAAGTACAAGGAGTGAGAGGAGCGGTCAAGCAGCAGGCAGAGCTCCATATCCTGAGTCCCACACCACACCCCTACCTACAGGCATCCCAGTCCCTCAGGAGATATCCGTCAGCCTCTGCACCAGATATCCATATAGATGTCCCTGTTTCAGCACTTTTTTTTTTTTTCTGGGCAGTAGCAATTTTAGTATTCTTCTTTTATTGCCACATGAAAACTCTTGCCTTCCTTCTGCTCTTCCTTTCATCTTGCTATGGACAAATTGATGATACAGCAGTAACTGCCCCCCGCTAGATTTTGGGTTCAGTCCTATGTAGGTTGTTATGTAGCAGAATGTGAGACTGGAAGCAGCAGGGTCCTCTGCAGACCAATTTTTCAGATGATGCCAAGTCAGGCAGAGTTTATTTTCATATCTTCCCCTGACATCTTTACTTGCATGTAAGCTCTCTATGCAGTGCCAGGAATTAACTGAAGCCTGTACAGTTTATATGGCACTTACATAACTCTTGCTTTTTGCTACATACAATAACGTGGCATCACAAGCAAACAGATATTAGACACAGTAAGCAACAGACTTGTCTAAAGCTCTTTAATGGGCAGGTGGCCCATTAAAGGGTATGGGTGGAAGAGTGAAGCCCAGATGGCTACAGGGAAGAATGGGGAGATGTGTTTTGACTGCGGTTGCTGTAAGAATTAGCTATCAAGAAAAATCAGGCTTCCTGATAAGGGAGAGCACTTTCACAGACACGTGACTGCTGTACAATGATGCTCTTTGGAGATGAGAACAGGAGGAAAAAGGCCAGCAAAACACCAGAGTCTGCTCTGAGGACCAGTTTGCCCTCAAAGAGAACCCAACAGTACATGTAAGTAAGAACCATGAGCAAAGGGAAGGGGCTGAGGTCAGCAGTGTTGGGGGAGCCTCCCAGCAGGGACCCCCAGCACCTAGGGCTGAGCTGTGCCCAGGTGGGAAGCCACACGGCAGTCAGGACCTGTTCTGGCATTCAGATGGACTTTGTGAACACTTTGGGTTGTTTCGTCACTATTTTCCAACATGTCAACCAAATCTCTTGGTGTCTACTGTGGCAGAATAAGCTCCTCATTGTCTTCCCTAACATGGTTTACCTACCACTGGGGCTGGAGAGACTCTGATTCTGCCATTCCTCAGGAAGCAGCCGACCTCAACCTGAGAGGTGAGGAAACCCTGGGAGGCCCCTCAGGCTGTATTCACGCTCATAGCCCAAAAAGTGCCAGGCCTCATTCACTGGCACAGTCTGAAAATCCCTTTCCCCCAGAGCTGCCTGGCAAGCAGCAAGCAGAGGAAGATGCCAGGCATGCATCTGCAGGCATGGCCATGTGAGTAACCACATCTGAGAGCATGACACCTTATGCATCAGACGTTACCACTTTGGTAAAAGCAGCTTACCTGTTTTCCATTTGTAAAATACCTGAGCCCGTTTGCTATACGGTAGCCTTGGGTCTTGCCCTTGCTCTGACTGTGAACGACCGTATCTTCTGCTGACCAAGAGAAGCACAGCCCAGCAGTTTTTCTATACCACTTCTTATAGCTTCCTAAAGTAGGAGGGGAGCGCTGTGTACCTAGTTTACAGGTATAGGAAGGACTACATCAATTAGCTGAATAAGCAGGTATTTATTGCAGTTCTGCAGCATCAATGAACTGAGAAGACAGACTGAAGTGAGTGCTCTTGCCGTTTACAAAACATTCTGTATTTTCTCTCCTAAGGTACTCAGTTTAGAAATGTCTGTCAATTCTAGGAGAGAATATCTTTAACTTCAAAAAAGATTTAATGATCACCCATAAAAAACAAGGTAATAAGAATTAAGTCAGATATTGGACAATGCTTGTCTACAAATGATGCCTTCTCCACGGGGCTCGTGAGGAAGAGGAGCGTTGCAGTGGCAGGCAGAGCACCTCTCGCTCACCTTCCTGCTGACATTGCCGCGGGGTGATGCTCAGGATGCCGACCCAGCAGTGCAGGGAGGAGCACGGGGAGCAGCACCTGGCCCCCGGGGCGGCTGTGTCGCAGCGCTGCTGACCTCTGGCTCTGCTGCACCAAAAGCAGCGATTCTAAATAAATTTCCAGATCTGAGCTTTTCTCAAGAACTGGGGTGTTTGGTGAACTCTCTAAACTGCCAACACAATATATATGTCTATCAAAAATATTGGCTTGATAAAAGTAGACGGTGACATATACTGCCCACAAGTGCTTCTCCTAATTTGTCCTTGAGAATTTAAACTTTCAGATAATCACTCTTGGGAGCGTAACTCTTCTGGAGGCAGCCACGGTTTGCATTTTTAACCTTGGAATTGAGTATTTTGAGATCCCTTTCGTTTTTCTGTTCAAATACAAGACAGAAAATACATTCAGTACATTTATTTAGGCTATTTTAATCTCTTATGCAGCTATGTATATCTTCTATTTTTTGATCTTCTGAAAATATATCTTCATTTTCAACTTTGTTTTAAAGCTGGTTGCAAAAGAAAAAAATAATAAATTAAACAAACTAAAAAGAAAATAGAATTAAATAGAACAAATGGCAGAAAACAAATAACATTATACAAGGTTCTGTTGTGGTTTTATAATAAAAATGTTGATACAATTAAACAAATTACTTTCTGTCATTCATAGTGGTTCTTGTAATGAGATGATGTGTTAGGGCAAGAAAGAAGTTCTGAAATTTGTCTTTTTAATTACCTAAGCAGGAAGTTTAGGAGCTTCAGAAGAACAAATGAGATCCTTGTAGTTTCTGGATTGTGTGAGTCATGACTTGGAGAAATGTTCTGTTTTCTTTCCTGAAGAAAAACAACAAATAATTATTAATGTATCATGGAACACCAAGAATTAGTGAAATGCGTTTTACAAATAGATGCTGGTCTTTCTACGCTATTTTTTCAGCAGCATCTGCCAAACAGTCTGCACCTTTGATGGAACTGATCTAAATTACAGATGGGCCAAAACTGCTTTTCAGGGTCAGATTTGGCCTGATTTTAAAAGGCTTCTTATTGATTGAAAGTGGATCTGAAATCAGGCAGAGCTAGACAAGGCCCAGTTATCAGCAGATCCCATTATGCCAAGCGGAGGGAGTTACAGCCGGAGCTCTGCATGGCCCCTGCGAGTTAAGCATATGCTTTAGTGCTTTGCAGGACTCGTGCCAGAGATCTCCATCCTTTACAAGACGGAGTTACCAAGCTGACGGACATACTCCAAAACAGGGCTCCGTAGCAGAAAAAGCAGCAGATGAAAAACCTTAACTGAAGGCTTCTTTTCTCCTGAATGGCCAAGAACAGAGGGGTCCTCTCAAAAGCACCCATGATTAAGATAAAGGGGATTACAGCACTGTCACTCAGAGCAGCCACATGCAGTGCATCCTTTCTAACCTAAGAGAAAAGAGATTTGAAATGCTGATAGACCTTACTAATGGATACAGGCTGCAAATAGACTGTTGCAGAGGAAAAAAAAGCTTCTCTTATAACAGCCATGGCTGCTACACCTTACAAGCTAAGAATGTGTAAAGGTAGCCAAATCTTTCTGAGGAGAAAAAAAATGGATATAATCAAGCAAGCAACCATAGATTGTTTCAAAAATAGGAGTGCTGGACGCGCGAGAGCTCGGGGTGATGAAGAGGACACACGCAGACAATGCCAGCTCAGTCTTAGAAATCCTTGTAACAGATTCTGATTTGCTCATCTCTCCTGCTTTCATTTTTCTCCTGTCTTGGGTGAAGGGTTTGTGTTTAATAACATCATTTGCATCAGTGAGTCCCAACTGACCAAGGTACTAGGGCTGGGAGAGATTAGCATGATAATCTCATTCTGATGGATAAAATTAGCAAAGATATTCCCCTGAATGGAGAGCTGCCATTGGCGAGCTGCCGTGCTTAGAATCAATTACTAAATTACTTTGAGCTCTAAGTCGACAGTAACAGAAAAAAATTGGCATCGACCGAAGTGAAATAAGATAAAAAATATGCGATCATTAAATCTCTTGCTACTATTCGCAAATATGACTCACAAGAACTGCACAAAAAATAAGGCAGAATTTAATTTTTAACAGTGGTCCCTGTCATCATTTCAACCAGAGCTGCTCAGTGCATGGAAGCGCAGCTCAACCTTGCTATCTGGCTGCTCGGAGGAAGAGCTGGGCTGCTCGCAGCTCCCACCCCATGCTGAGCAGGGTGCTTCATGGGGACCGAAAGCCAGAAGACCAGCTTCTGCATGTGCAAGCAGAGCAGGACGGAGAAAAGCTTTGCCAAGGCATAAAGCCTTCCTTCATACTGTAATTATCTGCTCTCTGGATAAGCGTATCATATGTACTAAATGCTTTGCAAGCCTGGAGAAGGGTAGGTCCCTCCCCCAGAGAAGGCACAATCTGGAGGCTTTTCTGTGCATACACACACAGTGTATGAAATTCACAGTAGTGAGTAAAGCCCCACGTGCTCACCTTGCTTGCTGTAGCACAAAAAAAAAAAAAAAATCTATTATTACTGCAAAAGGTATCTTGAGAGCAGCATCATGCTGTTTATAGTATAGTCAGGGGTTTGCCCAGGCTTAAACATGGCCAAAATCTCTGATCTTCACTGTACGCAGCCCTTCACTACCCATTTGACATGCTGGGCAAGGCAGAAGTGCTCTGCAGTGACGGAGATGGTCAGAAGGACCAGCATTTGCATTGTTATGGATGAGTTTTTGGAAGTATCTACAGACTTCAGACTGCTGGTTTTTGACTGCTCCAGTTGAGAGCAATGGCACACAGGTCTGGCTTTCAGAAAATGCCAGACTTCTGAAGCTTCTCCAGTTGAGTATGTACATCTAGGGACCTCTCAGATCTAGACTAAAGTCACAGAAGCTGTAGATAAATACTCAGTTCATCTTTTCTGGAATAAAGGAAATGTGAAAGAGAAAAACAAAATGAAAAATTACCATGTCACCCAGAATGTAGGACATGGGACATCCAAATATTACCCCCTAGCTTAGCTACAGTTACGAAGTAAATGGGCTTCAGGATGAAAAATACCCAACTAACACATGGTCAGTAGGATAGCAGGGATGTAGAAAAAAGAAACGTGAAAGAACCTTTTATCAGCTCTAAACACTGGGAATCACAGTAGCATAAGTAATTGATAATATTATTAGCACAGTATACATATCAGCTGTCGGGATATTATGAGGACTGAATCCAATCTCTGTTGAGGGAGTCAGGGTCAACATCATTAACTATAGATCCTGTCCTGGTTTACATATAGAGCCCTCAGGCCAAGTGTCTGTCAGATACATCTCTATAGATGTGCATAGCTATAGGACATACAGGGGGCTAATCACACACATCAGTAATAGACAACAAGCTTTTGTTTATCTGAAGGTTTACTGGAATTAACTGATTAGTGTCAACTTGACACAATAACTTTTGTCTACAATGTAGTAGATCATTTTGATGGTTTTATTGATGGAGTGTTGTCTAATGTAAATTGTAAGGTAGTTGAATGAAGTAGGAAACATTTTAGTTAAACAGAAATTGAAAAAGCCACTAGCAAACATATCTTTAAAATGTCACATTCTGCAGCCTTACGGATGCCATGATAATGATAACAATGATGGCAACAACAGTAAGTAAGGAGAATTTAAAATGGAAATAGACACCACCTATTCATAAATTTACCTCTTACACAAATCCTCAGATGATATCTTGATGTTAAAACTAACATAAGATAAATTTGACATATCTCTTTCTGAAAATAAAATCAGTCTAGTAAAAGAAAAGAGCAAATGAAGTAAAATACATTTATTTACCTAAAACCCATAGTGGCCCGATTTAGAATAGAAGTATGAAAAACATTTAAGAAAAAATGTCTGTTGGGGTAAATTAATTCTTCGCATAGATTCATAACATTATTTTCTGGCTTTTGTTAGATATAATTACTTTCTTCCATAGTTAATATGGAACACACTTTCCTCTGATGGGTGTCAAATAGCTTTTATGAACTAGTCAAGGCTTTCTGTTCTCATGGCTTCGCAGCATGGTTAGGAGTTCATGGTTTAAAACTACACATGATCATATTCATCTTCTAACATAAATAACAATAGACTTCTTTTCTGGCTCAGCTATCAGATTATTTAGTGCAACTGCTGGACAATGTCCTTTGGAAGTAAGCTCAGGGATTACAGTGATTATGTCGTGAATGCTTCAAATAACAGAAAGATGCTATATGGTGTGCTATATTTATACTCTGCTATAAATAACAGAAAACTAATTCACATTCTTTTATAACTTCAAAATCACCTTTCCTTTCCAGGCACAAACTATTCTCCCCACAATAGCAAGTCAAAACAGTTAGGCTAAGACAAGGGGGATACTGTGTGTCACAAAAGGAAGTAATTGAATTTAGGCAGTATTATCAATGATGCCCAGTTCCAACCGTTGAAGCTGCAGTTAGTAACCCCAGTCTGTCCCTCTATCAAAATGCTATTTATTCTTCATTACTGGCTATCCCTGGGTTATAGGGATTCATTGTCATTCTAGTAACTTATAGGAGGAACAGTTAGTGCAATGATATTATGGAAATAGCCATTTCATAGCTCGTGGGCAAAGTAGTATCAACTCACAGCTTTCCAGCAGTTGTCAGCAATGGTGAAATCTTGTCTGTACTATCACCCTTGAGGATTCATTACATTTGTTTGGCTTATAGCAATGTAAAGAGTGAAATAGTGTCACCAAAGAACCCTGTTTTAGAGATCCCGTCCATGCGATTCCTATAGAAATTTATACACAAGGTCTGCAAAACTGGGGATAGTGTACAGTCCCTTGCGGACATAGATTACCCAGTTTACATCAGAAATAGCCAGACAATGTGGTTCCACTTTGGCCATAGACACAAGTGTAGTCATGGGTCCCTCTTGATCTGTTTCAGACTAATCCTGCCTCCTAACTGGGGAAGGGCAGCATATGTCTGAGAGCGCGCAACTTCCAGTACTAAGCTTTCAAAAGGTTTTATTTCACATGCCTTTAAATCTGAGGATGCACAAAATCACAAGAGCTTATTACATGGAAGGCAATGAAAGTAAATGGATGCTTAGATAGGTTATGTCATTCTTGAAGAAACACAAATTAAATTAAAACAATTAATTTTGTGTGCTTTCCTACCTAAGAGTACATTGATGCATCCAAGAAATCACAGCCCTTCTCCAGCAGCATCTGACTTAGCAGTTTTCTGAAGAACTCTGCTTCTCCCTTCAAAAACACACAGGTTTGTTAAACCCTAAGATTTGGGCAGAGCTGGGTGCTACTGGTCTATTTATTAGACACAGACATATTCAAATCTATGTTTGTTTGAAACTGGTAAAATACATTTTCAGCCCAGATTTCTGCCTACTTACTAGAAAAAATAGCTTGAAATGGGGTTTATTTTAAGGCTAGGAAAAAAGGTCTCAGTTTTGGAAAGCAAAATGTTTCCTGTGGTTAACTCTTAAACAGCTAACCAAGTCACTTGACTTGCATGCAATCAAAGCAAGTCATTTTTATCCTGCTTTAAAAAGTAGCTCCTGGGCAAAGGTACATAACCTTTCTTAAATATTTTGGTTCATTTTAAACAGGATGTTAAAATATCTAGCTATTGATTTTCTGTGGTCCTTACATGTAGTTATTTGCATTATAAAAGTTCCATTATTATAACATCAAGTCAGAAGCAGCTGATAAGATGTAAACACAATACAGTGCAATTTATTCTTATGGAGTATCTTTTATAGAAAACAAAAAAACCTTTTACATGTAGCTATACACTTTCAAACATAATTCTCAATTGTGCCTGGTAGCTCACAGTTAAGTAGAAGTATGAAAAGAAAGAAAAAGACTATTTGTGGTCTACACAGTGGCCAGGTACAGCAGGGACTACAGTGGTCAGGAGAACAGCAGAGAATGACAGCACTTTTCCCAACAGTGCCTCAAAAAGGCAGGTTTGAACTAAATAACTCTTTTGGTGTGAGGCTGACAGCCTCCCTGACAGCCCTCAAAGAACTGGGAAGAAGGAGACATTTGGCTGTAACCTCACTTTCCTGTACCAGGCCGAAATATTGCAAGCACAAGCAGCAATCCAGAGAGATGCTGGAGATCTCTAGAAGATGCAGATAACGCTCTGTCAATGTGGGAATAGGCCTCAAACATGCAAGTAAGACAGATCTCACATGTATACCTAAAATGCATTTATCAAAGTGTAGCCATTTCTATAGTGGAAAGGAGAAATCGGTTTAGAGTTCATGCCATGTGAAGTATGGACATCCTCACCATGAACTTCAGCACAACATCCCATTTCTATGGCAAATATATCCCAGCTTTTTCAGCACCTACAGGGAAAAGGGAGCATTTGGGTTTTAAACTCTCATGTGAGAGAGAATTTGTTTTTTCACAAATGCTTCCTCCTCAGACCAATTTTGAATGCGGGGTGGCCTCATCAGGTATCACAATCTCTTCCCTCGTTTTTCATCCCTTTAGCAACTTGTCCTTTGTTCCAACTTCTGCTGCCTCCTTGTTTCTTTCTCAATGCATACATCTTTCCCAGGAGCTGTTTGAGCACACAGCTCTCCCCTGCATATGTTTTTTCTGTCTTAACTTTTTCTCATTCTCTACAGAATGACTTTTGCCATCTCTTTTTCCATTTCACCAACAGCGTAGTCCTTGACAGCTAAAAGGTGTGTATTCTTACTGTTGATCACCTTCGCTCTGAACACCACCTAGGAGTCTTCCTCTTTTCCTCTTCTCTTGCACCTTCTTCTGTCATCCCACTAGAGCACTGAAAAAGATGAGATATGTCATAGTGGAAGACACTTCGATTTTGTCACTGGGCACACCGTGTAGAAGAAATATAAGGTATCTTTTTGCCCAATATAAACATCCCTAGTGCACAAGTTCAGCTCACTGAACAATATGAAATACATAGGTTATATCCCTTTGAATATGAGGCAGTTATCTGGCTGGCAAAATCTTCTGTAAACATTAAGACCAAGGGATAAATCAGAGTCAACATACTTTACAACACATTGCCCCATGATTCTGTATTCAATAGCAATCTTAAATTAGAATAACAAATAAGAAAGAAAGCATCAAAATTGCAAATAATTAGGAGTTTAAAAGAATACTTTGTCATTATGATTAAATGATTTTTGGGTTGGCATAAATACAGAAGTAATCTGGGCAGATATGATTTGTATCCCAATGTAATATAAAGGCTGAGTATTCTATAAAATGAGGGGGAACAAAAATTTTGCTTATCCCAGGATTGTAATTGCTTTATCTTGCCAAATTTTCTCATTGGGTCAAATACAAAGACCTTCATTCAGTAGTTACCGAGGCTTTCTTCAAGCAAATTCCTCTTGGTCTCATAATTTTCTCTACAATTTTCACAGTCTTACAGGCAAATCACAGCTGCCCAATGGCACAATTCATCAGTCATGATATACTATTAGATATACATTATATGCACGTGTAGGTATGGGGGATGTGTGTGCATATGATGTAATGATGTGCAAAACACAGAATATATATTATTTAAAGTATAAGATGAGAATGCTATTTCAATCACTGCTAATTTGCATTTCATATTCCCAAAATATCATAATACTATTATAAGGTATTGATCCAAGCATGACCATTTGATTTCACATCAATACTAATATGACTTTTCTGTGATCTGTTGACATGTGGGATTTTCTGAGTGAAATACATACATACTGATATCCAACTATTTTCACTAGTAAAACTGGATTCAGCTGTTCTGTATGAAAAACTGTTGGTAAAAATGCAGATCACCCTGTCCCAAAACTTTAATTTAGATTTCACTAGTAGACTTAGATTTTTATTCTTACTGCTTTCCCAAATCTCTTTCCTTTATCTCTTTGATATAATGGCATCTTTCTGATACTGCTTGTTGTCTGGAGCCATATTCAGTATCCTAAGAACAAAGCACTGGTAGCGAAAGCGGTTATGCCATTTAGGAGCAAGAGGCCCTCAAAATCTCATTCTGATCCTCAACGTGGTTGTTCAGGACGTGACATAAAGACTGCTGGAATAACAGCCTTCTACTAAGCCTCTCTAAATTATATAAATAACATAGTTTATTATGAAACAGTTCTTGCTTTGATGATTTTTGCATACAGATGCCAAAACCCTATGGGTACCACTCCCCATTTCTTCTCTCCCACTAGATAGGCATACAGGATGATACTCAAATAATGTTTAATCTTCTCAATACTGCTGATGCACTTCTTCCTACTAAATCCCCATTTTCAACATTACCCGAGTTTCAGCACAAACCATTATGTTGATTTTTTCCTGGTGGTTACCAACTGAAATCTACCCCGTGGTCAGGGATAATGACGCACCTTTGCTGCAGATATCCAGATGGAGATCCCCTTCCCCACCTGTACACACACAAGTACCCACAGAGCCCACACAGTTTCTGCTAAAAACAACAGCAACATCTCCATTGATTTACTTGGAGCAGACCTGGATCTTACTGGCATGGAAAGCCTGAAGGGGAGAATGCAGCATGTCTGGGAAGAGTGCTACATGCTGATGATAGTCACTTCAGCGTCACTGAAATCAGCAGGTAGAATGTAATTGCTTTTATCTCACCTGACCACCTATGGGCCCTGAGCAAAAACTAACCAAAAGTGGATTCATCACAGGTTCATCCTAAAAGGAGCCATCCCAGATTCCTCACAGAAGCCAAGGGACCCAAGGAACAGCCAGAGATTGTCACTTGCCTCAGGTGAGATGTGCTTCTTTCCCATCATCTGCCAAGACCTGAAAAAGGTTCACAACCTCAAAATCCATCTACAGCCATCACTGCTTCTGGGTCACGACGTTACTGCTGCAGGATCTTCTGCCTTTCATTATGTATGACAGAGCTGTGACCCTTCTTTCCCAAATGAAGTTATAGTTCATGTTGAAGATTACCAAGAAGCTGAAGTAAGGGTGGAGGAATCCAGTCCCTGCATGGGACAGGTCACAACATTCACCTTCAATTCCAGGCACCATTTTGCTGTAAGCTTTTGGATGGAGTCCACATTGCAGGAAAACAAAACCTCAAGAACTTCAGGCTCATCTGGCTTCATAAATTCCTTCCAGCAGCAGTGGCCTTCTAAACCAAACCTGTAATATTGGAAGTGATAAAAGCAAGAGTAACTGCGATGAGTTTATATTATATAGGAACTGCATTTCCCCACACACACCCAGCCACAACACAACTACTAGGTAAAAACTTCATTGGACTCCAGAGTCCAACTTAGCAGGGGACAAACTCTAATGGCTGGCCCAAAGTAATTTAAATTACATTGCGAGTTTGTTAGAGCCCTATCATCTCCTGTTTGGTTCTCTGGATTGACTGTGTATAAACACTATGCGTATTAGTGTATGTCCTACCATCTACTTACTTTCACACATCACTTTCTTTACTTTTGAAGATATCAGCATATTTCAGTATACAATTACAGAATCTGAAAACTCAATTAATGTGCTATTTACATGAGTATTAACTAGAACAATGCCTATAAATGCATTAGAAAAAAAACCTTCTTACAGATTGCAAATAAACTTTTAAGAACTGACCCAGTGCCAATCCTTTCAGCGCCTGTCTGGATATAGGCAATTATTTTAGTTAATGGCACAGCACAAGGTCCCAGAGTACACACATAAACCCACATTTTCCAGGAGAGATTCAAGCAGGGATTACATAAAAGGTTTTAGTAAAAACTGCAGTCTTGTTCTCATCTGAAGCTATTACCCGTTCATATTCTCTATTAATGTAAACAGATAATTTACCCTTAATTTAAGGCCCCTTCACATCAAGCATAATCAGCTTGAGGAAGATATGTGGTCAGCATAAAAAAGACGTAGTTTAAATCTTACATCTGCTTTTCATACAAGTTCAGCTCCGCCTCCTGTTGTCTCCAACAAATGGAAACTTCTATGCTGCCTTCCCTCTTCAGCCACCACTTGCCAGGTATTTTCACCCCCTTTTCTGAAATCCTAATAGCGGGAGCGTGGGTTTGACCTTTGGCATCTCAATGTCCCACCAACACCCTTCTTGCACTCCCTTTGCAAAAGATGGACCTTATATAACTTGAGTTTCAATGAAGGAACCTGTGAACTTATTTTGACTGCAATAAAATTAAAAGACCGTTGATTAGCAGGAAGGTGTTGTTGTACTTTCCAGGTTAGCACTTGGGGCTGACCGGTAGTAATTTGATTGATTGATTGATTGAGTGGTTGATTTGAATAATTTTTACTGGGAGGCTAAAAATGAACAGCTGCCAGTATTGTGTCGCTTTTGCATAGGGCCCTGGAACCATCCATCAGGAATCATTCGCAAACTGGAGTGCTACTTAAAAAAAAGCAGAGCAAACGCAGCCAAGCTTTGATAAGTTGCCTTATAGAAATAATATAGCTGATACAATCAAAACAAGCAGAGGAGCCACAGAGCAATGTAACCGGGGCTGGATCCGCAGTGATGACACCCCAGCCGAGAGCAGTGACCTAGCTGTGGCCTCAGTAACAAGAGCTGATACGTACCCAGGGACTGCTAGTGGGAATGGAGCTCTGACTTTAAACCTGAGCAAATTCTCTGTATTGGAATCACTAAGGAAAAGGTCCCAGCCCATTTGACTAGGTGTTTTCTTGCTCATCAGTTAAGACTGGCTAATTACCATTAGTTTCTAAGGCAGGCAGCATTGCTTGGACCTGTTGCTCCTGTGAGCAGAGCAGAGCATGTTATGGTTTTATGTGGGAGCTGGTTTATACCTCAGCAGAGCCAACATGGAGACCTTTGATTAAACAGCTTAACACTATTTCCTTCTGCTAGCCCATTCCCTTGTGTGGGAGCTGGAAGTACCTTGCCCTAAGGCACAGTGCATCCTTACAGGCAGGAATTCAGGACTGCCAAACCCTGCCTCCCTGTCACTGGCTACTTATTCTGAGAAAAGAGGCCCTTTTAACTTTCTTATGACCTCTTGACTTAGACATCGTTATCCTTCACTGTGGGAAGAACATACCTTTCCATCTTTCTTACTGCCTCATTCAACCTCATTGGATTCATTGACACAAACAGGCATAGAAACATAAAATTGACATAATTGGGTCAGGCCATAGGTCTGATAGCGGCCAGTGATGATTGCTTAGAGAAAGAACAGAAGAAGCAGGGCACATACAGAAAGACCCTTCCCTTGGCAAATCTTGTCTGCTGCCAGCAGTTTCAAGGCTGTCGGAGAGCTGGAGTTTGTATCCAGACCTTATGATGCAAATACCGAAATACCAGCAAATACCAAAACCTTGAGGTTTTTTTGAACTCATAAGCGTGCTTTTCATTAAACAACACAAATACGTATCTGCAATTGTGTATGAAAGAGATCCTTACATGTGAGTCATGCACATGTTTCGCTGTGCTTCTATACTTGCAAGGAGATAGATGGACTGGCACTTTTTGGCCATAATAAGCATATAAAGTACATTTTTTCTATCAACAGGATTTCCTTAATTCTCCTTTAAGCTATTTTCACCGCGCTCGCTCTCCCCCCATCCTGCTCTGTGCATTTTATGAGGGGCCCCTCAATTTCTGTGTTCCAATCTTCTCGTTCCTCAGCCCCATTACCGACAAAGGCGTCACACTCTCACTCCATACCTTCGTAACTAGGTTAAGGATCAGCTTGCACAGGCAAGCTGCAGTCCCGCAGGCTATTCAACACTAAGGGCCTAATCTACACTCTGCTGAAAGCATAGTCTTTAAAAGGTTCAGTAGGTTTTGACCAACTGCACTGAGCTTAGAGGCAAGGCCCTGTAAGAGGCATTACTAAATCTGCCCCAGTGCACAGCATGTTACACTCTGTAACTTGCTATTTTTGCAATACAGCACATTTTTTTCTACAATTTGAAATATAATGCAGTCCTACTATTTCTCCTGTGTGCTGCTCTGCAAAGGGCATCGAGTATCCCTAGGTGTAAAAGTGCAAGGGTTTAAAAAAAAGGCATGGTGTTTGATATCAATATTTATGTAACCAGGACAAGCATTGCTTATAAAACAGAAGGTAAAGACTATAGCATTTGTAGTGTGGGGGATGTTTTTTTTCTTGATAAGCAGTATAGGTTGATGCAGGTAAAGACTCTCCTGGGTGCAGGTGAATGGACAAGCACAGCTTTGCTATGTGCTTCTGCTTTACCAAACACGCACAAACTTAAGCTTGTGGTCTTGTGGGGTTGTTTGGTTTTTTTTTTTTTTTAATGGGACCAAACAGCTCATAAGAGAAGGAACAGCCAGGCCTTCTAGCTTTTAGTTTTATGAGCCTCCCTATATTAATTAATTTATTCCATCAGGGAACAAAGAAGTGTCCAAATCTGGGCCTCTTTGGCTAGCCGATGCCAGGAGTGTGGTTAGGAGCTGCGGAAAGGCATCTCTGCCGGTGTCCAAGTCGCAGAGGCGCCCTGCTGCCCACTGTCCTTTGCTCGTAATGACGGAAAGATTTGACCCGGCCACATCTCTGCTTCTGGAGGGAAAAGCAAAGCCTTCTCTTAGGGCTATTTCAGCTCCCAGGACCCTTGTGCTGCCCCGGCTGTCCTAGCAGCTGCCCAACGAGCATTTCTGCCTTTCACATCCTCTTCCCCTGCTTACACAGTCTACAGCCAGTATTTTCCTTTTTTTCTTTCTTTCTTTTTTTTTTTTTTTAATCGCAGAAAGGCCTCCCTGCCTAATCTAATTCCCGCTCCTTTGTCACAAGCAGATGTCACTTTTACATCTGTGCGTCTGCTCAAGCTCCCCGTCTCCTCCAGCCCAGCAGATGTTGCTGCCGCCGAGGCAGCAGCGGCCGGGGGGAAAGCAAAGCAGCAAAGCGCAGACCCCTCTGCTGGCGGCCGCGTGAACGCCGCGGCCGCTGCGGCCGGGGAAGGGGCAGAGAAAAACAGGGACATCATCATCATTATTGTTATTATTACATCATCATCATCATCATCATCATCATCATCATCATCATCATCATCATCATCATCATTATTATTATTATTATTATTGCAAATCCCCCCATGCCAGCTGACTACGCAGCAGCAGAGCAGCCAAGAGTGCGTCCGGCCGTCGGGCACCCCGAGAGGGCGCGGAGCGGGAGGGAGGGAGCCCGCCCCGCTGAGCGCAGGGCCCCCTCCGCCCGGGGACCGCGGAGCAGGCAGCGCCGGGGCCCCCTTGTTTCCGCGCAGGGCCGCGGAGCCCAGCCTGCGCAGCCACTGGGAGCGGAGCAGCAGAAACAACCAAAAAAAGGGGATTCCTCCCCCTCCGCCTCCCCCTCCGCCCGCGGTAGCAGGTAGCTGCGGGTTGCCGCAGGAGCAGGGACGTGTCCCCCCCGACCCACGCTTTGGCCGGGGGACAGCCAACACGTGTCACCGGCCCCTCCGCTCCCGCTACCCGCCACGGCTTCGCACCGCTGCGGCTCCGGGGGCCGCGAAGGGCCGGTCCCTGCCGCCGCGCTGAGCTGCGCACCCCGCCTTCCGCTCGGGCCCTGCACCGCTCGGGACCGGCCGCGGAGCGGTGGGATGCTCCGGCGGCCCCCTCCGAATAAAGCAATGCGAAAGAAACCCTCGCCGGTATTTCGTGTTTTATTCAAGGCGGGTGGGACCGCGTGTAGCCCGCGGAGCCGCGGCGCGGTCGGAGCGGGGCCGGAGGGGCGCAGGAGGCGCTTTCCCATGGCCGGCGGCGGCCGCACAAAGGCGGGCTGTTCCCTGTTTTGTTCCGCTGCCTCCGAGCATTCCTCCGGCGGCCCGGGGGGGCGCGGACCGGGCCCCTCTCGACGGCGAAGGAGAGGAAAGAAAAGTGGCTTTTACATGCCCGGCGTGTTTTTCTCCGGCACCCGCCGGCAGGCCAGCAGCCGGCCCTGCAGCTCCGCCTGCCGCCGCGCATTCCGCGCACCCCGCGCATCCTCCGCACCCCGCGCACCCCGCGCTGAGCCGGAGTTTGCGACTGAGACAAAAGGGGTCTTCTGGAAGGGAAGGGAAAAAAAGAAGAGGGGGGTGAAGCAACCGGGAGACTCTAATTCTATTTGCGTCGCCTGGAAATCAGAAGGGGTTTTTCCACACTTCGCCTTGATTTGATTATTCCTTGGAGATGGTTTCTCTGCCCCCAGCCAGACGCGTGGGGGAAGGCCGCTGTGGCAGTTGGCCTATAGTGGGAATAATCAAATTACCCATTTGCTACAACTTTTTCGGCAGAGCTGCTCGCGTGTAGAAAGAACAACTGGAGCCCAAACCCCGCGGAGGGGGAGCCGGGGAGCGGGCGAAACCCCACCGGCCGGGGGGGGGCAAACCCAACCCCCGCGGGCAGTGGGGAGCTGGCCACGCCGGGGCAGCGGGGCACCCGGGGTGGGAGGCGGGGGAGGCCCGGGGGCAGGTGCCGGCGCGGGGGCCGGTGCCGAGCGGCCCCGCAGCCCCGACGCGGCCCCGTTTCCCCGAGTGCGGGCGCGGGAGGCAGCGCGGTGCCGCTGCGGGGAAAGAAACGCGGCACAAAAGGTGCCCCCCGGAGGAAACGCACTCGGAAATTTAGTTTTTTTAAATGCCCTGTGTTGTTTGAGAGGGGGCGAGGCACCTCCTTGCTCCAAACGCGTATTCATATTCATGAGAGCGCGGGTAACGACAAATCCCCGCTGTAGTAACACTTAGATTCACATCATTCTTTGGTGCCCTTTAGATTTGGGGGACGGAAGACAGATGTTTGCAGCGCTTTTCTCCTCCTGTCTGGTGTCCATAAAGGGAGAACCATTTAGAGCTCGCAATTTGTTTCCACCCTCGCACTAAAACCGTGTTCACATTTATTTTCATTTCGCCGGTGCACAAAAAGTGTCCACGGGCCACCAAAGGCCGTTCTTTATCAAATACACATTGTACAACATGCGACCGCAATAAAACTATCAGACCTCGCCATAAAACTATCACCCGAATCCTCAGCGGCTCAAGAATCTTCTGCTTTGTTTTATTACCCACCGGTAACTCATAGTGACATGCCACAAAAAATAAAACCCCGGTCGTTGGCGTAATCGAGTACCGCTTCAGAATATTTTTAATGTGTAATAAGCCAGCGCGAAGCACTGGAGGCTGTAGATTCCCCGTGCTCAACCGCTAGCTTTGAATTAAACTACTTAGCTTGGCAAATACTGTGCGAGCTTAAATGCCCCTATAAAGACTTTATGAGTTTGTTACTTTAATTGCCGACTTGTTATAGAGCACATAAAGGGGGTAATGAATGTAATAAAACTAATTATCTACACATTTAAATCATATGAAATATCCACTGTTTGTTCATATGGCAGCAAGATTCCGCTCAGCATTTCCTGCGCTGCCCGCCGAGAGGAGAGATTTAATGAAATACGACTCACGAAATGAAAGTTACATCATCGGCAAGAAAACCCCGCGGAGAGCCCCGGCGCTCCCCTGCCCCTCTCC